>CADDXX010000001.1:2388374-2552392 GCA_902810485.1 Alauda arvensis
CATCCTTCTGTTGTGCCAACCACCCACTCACWATCCTCTTGCATGTCCTCACTTCCCAACACTAGAAAACAATCCAAGCTTTCTAGCAGTGCTGTTTTGTCAGGCAGGAACTCACTGACCTTTCTAAAGTTAATTATTTAATATGCCAGAATTCTATTACTGTTCTCATCTGTACATCTCAAATGTATTCCTGTTTGATTTGTGTAAAACATACACTAAGGAAGACAACCACACAGTTTAACTGCAAGACTCTACTTGGTTTTCATTAGTGGAAATGAAGACAACAAAATCATCACAGACYGCAGTTCCCATCAAGATTTGATTTGGAAGCTTTGCACAAGAGCTAAAAATAAAAGACTGTGCAGTCATAAATCATTTAAAACTGTGTTCATGGACAAAGCACTTCAAGGATGATGTTCAGCTGAAGCACATGGGATCCCAGGGATGCAAAAGAAGCTGGAATCTGACAGGAATTTCTAGGTGCCCTCAGCAAACAAAACCCCAGGTGCTGGGTTGGGGCAGGGCATGTGCAAAGGCTTGGGGGCAAATTCACTTGGTCCAAAGAGAAGGATCTGTAGGTTCACAGATGTCAGAGGGAAGCTGTGTTTSTCAAAACCTTCAGGCACACCAAGTTCATGTTTGTAAGGAGCTCTGAAGATCAAAGTCCTGCGGATTAAGATTTCCTTGGAGGATGCTATATTTTTTTCCCCCGGTTTTTTAAAGGTTATGTATTTGATACAAGTCTTGCAGACAGCTATATAGAGACAATAACTACTCACACAGATGCCAGATTAATTCCATATCATTGGTTTCTGTTCTAATGCTGGCCAAAGCATTTTTGCTCCAAAGAGAAAATAATTTAAAAGTGTAGAAGACTACATTTCAATAAAAGTGGGG
Organism: Alauda arvensis; assembly: GCA_902810485.1. NCBI lineage: Eukaryota > Metazoa > Chordata > Aves > Passeriformes > Alaudidae > Alauda > Alauda arvensis. The sequence goes on from CADDXX010000001.1 coordinate 2,389,272, forward strand.
AGTTGGTGAGCAGGAACCTCACAAGAAGCTGTTTGTAAAAAGAGATAATAGCCAAATTCTCTTTCCACTCTGCCTTCTAAAGCCTATCAAGTTGCTTAGGGCTTTTAAAATCCTGAATCTGTATTTTCATTACWGACAATATTTTCCTCAGAGTTTTCAGGAATGGGCAGTAGTATATACTTTTAAATTCAACCTGACTGWAAATCACTGCAAGAACTCATGGCACATAATTTCAATCAAGCCTCCCAAAACTCCTGCTGAGTGGTGACGCTGTCAATATTTGCCAACAGCAAAGGGCACCACTTGCACAGTGCTGTGAATTAGATCTGTGACCAAAACAATGCTGGTAGGACACTTAAGTTTCATATATTGCTGAGCAATGTTTGCACAAAAGCAAGCCCCCTCCCCTTTCTCCCTYTGACCCCTCAGTGCTATGAATGTGCAAGAGGCTGGGATAATAATAATTTAAAAGCAGAAGTAGAATTCAAAATTATCTCATCAAAATTAAAATAAAAAAGGTTTATAGAAAGGTATAAGAAAGGAAATGAAGTCAATAAGAGCAAGAACACAGATGTGTGTAATTTGGTTTAATAACAAACTGTTGACTTGAGAGTAGGAGAGCATCTGAAGATTGCAGGTAGTCATGGGCTTCACTATGTCATAGTCTCCTGAAATATGCAAACTGCACTGGGGGTGTGTGTGTGTCTGTGAACAGGAGGATGTTCCATCAAGAACAGCAGCAACCCCCTCATATCAGACACAATGATAAAAACTCTCTGAGCTATCACATCCACTCTCAAGACTTCCAYCACATTCCATCTTAATGAACCAGTGAGACTCAAGAACACAAAAGAATGAGAAGAGTAGAAAAAAACAACCTACAGGAAAACAGTGAAAGAAAATGCACATTTTAAGCTGAAGAGGAGAATTTCGAGACAGCATAACTGCAGTACTCAGATATGCAAAATGAGCCTCCAAAGAATGAAATAATGTTTCATACATTTGTAACAGACAAGATAATAAATACTGAACTTGAATCATGGACAAATCAGATTAAAGATAAGAAACCAAATKTTTCATGATGAAAAACAGACCTAGGAATGCCACATTGCCACAAATGTACCTGAATTTCTYTTTGGATCAGCTAGATAAAATTATCTCCTGTCCTCCTTCTCTGATTCTATGGATGCCACAAGCCATTTATGAAAGGCTTAAGGTTTACTTAACACATTTTATAAAGCCATCATTAGCAGGTGAAGTACACGAACAATTAAGTTGTAATTTCTTTGCATACTTAAAACTATCTTCTCCTCATGACAAGGGACAAACTCTGACGTGTTGAATRGTGTAAGCCCAGTGTAACTGGTGAAATCCCATGAAGTCCCAGCACTTGTTCCCTAAATGCAATCAGTACCTATCCTAACACACACAGTTACACAGAGACCTGGAGTGCTGGTGTGTAACAAAGTGCAGTCACACCAGGCTYTGCACCTTTTCCACTAGGTAACATTAGCAAACCCTCACTGTGTCAGSCATGGCAAAGACCCTGTCTTGCAGTACAGACTGGTCAGCCTTAGTGACTAGGAGGCTGAACCAGCCATTCCTGGCAAGTACTCACTAAGCCTTAGCAAGTATTGCTAAGATGAGGTACCTAATGGAAGAGCAGCTTGGATAAGATAATGAAAATCTAAGTCCTGCAATTGCAGTCAGAAAAGAGTAGGGAGTGAAAGATATTAATATCACCATATCTGATTCTATTTGCCTGTGTTAACTCTGAACTAAAAACCTAAATATCCTGTTCCAGCAGGAGATGTCCCTATCCATAAAGCCATTATGACTGTTAGTTGTTGTCTTCCATCTCACTGGCCTCCTGAACTGTGGTCAAACATTCAAAGAGTTGTTCTACACTAAAAGGGAGAATATTGGAAGAGCTGGAAGAGCTGTAATGCTTTCAAACAACTACAAAGSCCACACCTGAAACTGGCTGTAAAAACCATCTAGAAACATAAGAGATCACTTGTAATTCCCAAATGAAGCCCTGTAACCTGTGACAACAGGCAAGGGGAAGCTGTACAGCAGCAACTGTGTATTTATGCCCCATTTAATATCTATCAACTGACAGCTGCTCTTGTTTTACAGTGCTGTTTCAAAACATTTTCACATAAAATATCAGAACCAAATAAGATATTAAAATCACAGCAGAACAAGCTGGGGGAGACTTGGGAAAGTCATCTTGCCTGGTCTCAAAACCAAACTGTATCTTTCTCATTCTAGATTGGCAGGTGACCAATAGTTGTGCATCAATGGCCAGAATTCATAAACCAGAAAATGTTAAATAAAAATATACCTCAAAGGACAGTGGTCCATAAAGAATAACTTTATTCTAAAATGTTAATTGTGTTTGTGGTTTTTTGATAACTTTGTTTTTACTGCATGTATGTGCTAGGGTACTTGCTTAACAAAAGCTAAAAATTTTAAAGATAATGAATTCATGCATTTTCAATTCTAATACAGAACTTAAAGTCAGCTCATCAGAGCAACTTCAGGCTGCCAGCTGCCCTCAGACCACATGTACAAAGGCACATGCAGCTTGAGCACTGAGGAATGAACTTTTTACAACTACCCACACATCAAGAGCTCAGACTCTGCTYTCTGTAACCAATCTGCAAGATGTGMCTCTGTGTATAGTGCTTAGGTAACACCCAGAAGCCAGGGAGGGTAAAGATACTTGTAGATAAAAATGTTTTGTACTCTAGTATCTAGTCCTAGTTTACCTAGGATATTAAAGATCTTGTTTRCAAAGCAACTACACTTAAAGCAAGAGTATAGCAGCCTGTGTTTCCATGACTTTTCACATGTAGCCCAGACAGAATTAGAAAAATATACTGTAATGATAAAATGACAAATGCAGAAAACAGGAAATGCTGAAGAAATTTCAACCAAAGAAAGAACACTCAAGGGAATAATCAAAATTTCTCTTCTTCCAYGAGATTTCCAGAAACTGGTGAACTGCCATGAAAATTGCTATTAATTTAAACACGTTGTTTTCCTTTCAGAAGAGCAGCAGCACATATTACACAATCTTCTTGTAGCACAGGGCAAGAATGGATATAATCCAGTATCTGCTAAATCACACATGTAGATTCACTTGACTGAAGAAGATCCTTTTCCTCCCTGGTCACACAAAAGAGTACATAGAAGCACGTTCATAATAATTTAAGAAATCAAGCCTCCAATTCCCATTTTCCCTAAAGACACRTGAATTTATATTTTCTACCTCTTGGTGCCAAAGAAATTAGTTATTGGATATTCTTTGTGAAACACAGCGCTTTCTTTGAGGAACGCAAATTCTGAGAGAAGTGATGTCGGAAGAATTGCACTTCCAGCACATCACTAGATCCAGACATTTCCATGGCCTTAAAAGACCTCTGCTGCTTCCAGCCATCATCCCAGGGGGCAGATGAGACTGGAGGCTACATATGCTTTCAGAGAAAACAAGTTTTAGTCATGCTTTACACCACCAAAGACTGCACTTTAGCTAAATTTGGTTCAGCATTACTACATTCTAAGCACTACTTGCAGCTACTATTTCACATCCTCTCTGTTAAGAAATCTTTCCAGTAGCCTAAGGAAAACCAAAACTTACTGTCCCTTTTATCCATGGGTTGCTGGTGAACACAGTGTAAATCAGACATTAAATCACTACAATCATCATCAAAGCTTACTTTTAAGTTATTTCTCTTGCAGTGGCACCAATTGACAAAGGTCCTACAGAAAGTAATTCACAACACAGCAGATTTCTGTCTCTACCAGACTTGTTTGCCAAAATGCGGCGGTGGGGGAGGAACAGGGAAAGATCTTCAGCAGATCTTCACCAGATCTTCACCAGATCTTCAGCAAAGATGCAAAAGACTACCAAAGGACTAGAAATGAACACTTATTCAACCCTGTAGTATTTAGTGAACCATTTCTTCATCTGAGCAGTTCACAATAGTTAACACAGCTATACAGAGCAATAGTTTAGCAGGAAAAGAAGAGGAAGCACTTTGAGAGACTTACACAAAGCCTCAACCTCACCTGTGCCAATGGCTTTCCACCTTGCACTGTTTGCAGCCTTTCCCTGGAGCACTGCAGCCTTCTGTTCACAAGTCTGCACCCTTTTCCTTGTGCTGCTGCCATGTTTCTATCCATGTTCATCTGTCCTTGTATCCTGTTCTCCTTGTTCTCCCAGCTCCCTACCTGCAAAGTCCAAGCCTGCTATGTCAGGGTTTCCACAGGAAGTGGTGGACACTGATGCAAGAATCATCCTTTCCCCACCTCACACTTCCCTACCCTAATTACATATCTTTTACCCAAAAAAAAAAAAAAAAAAAAAAAAAAAAAAAAAAAAAAAAAAAAAAAAAAAAAAAAAAAACCTAAATCAAGCAAATAAAAAGTTGTTGAAATAAAAAGTGGTTGAAAGTCGTCTTTGAAATGGCATGCAGGCATTTCCTAGTGACATCCATGCTTAACAATCAATTAATATGCAACTCTTGCCTCTGGTCAGAGCACACTTCAAACAGCTCCAATGGCATCACAAGCAGGAAAAACAAGCAGGGATTTTGAGCTGCTCTTGAGGAAAACTGTAARGGCAAAAAATTATGACAAACCACCTGTGACATTAGAGGGGGTGCCCAAGGGAGGAGAGTCACCCAAGGAGATCCCTGTGATGATTTTCTTCTTTGCTGGCCATCAAAAGAGCGTTTTCCCTTGAGATTCTTCTTTTACTGTTACCAAAAGCAACTGTTACTAATAAAGCTGTCATTTGCYAGCTATGGACTGTCTCATTATCCTTTGTGCTTGAAAAACACTACTTCTTATTGAAAGAAAGTACAAAAAAAATTACATTAATTCTTGTGCGGGGGGGCAACAACAGGTTTATCATTCACACCCTTCATGACTTCGCATTATTGCAATGAATTCAATTTAAAGAACACAAGGACACAAAATCAGAAGACCATTTTCTGTACAATTTCCTTCTGCAGCAATGTATTTGTATGAATCAAAATGTTCTTAAAATGTACATCATTTTCAAGAAAATTTGCCATGATAATTAAGCACTGGCTTAATACAACATAAAAAAATATCAGTTGTCTCAAASATTATAAAAACTCCAAAAGTAAAAGTTACATTTTTAAGAACTCAAATGGCYATGTGGATATTATCCTTTTGGCTGCTCAGCTGAAAAAGGGAAAACTAAACTCACTGTACAAATCTGGGTTTTTTTGCAGGTACATGTGATCCAGTGTCCAAAACAGAAACAGATCCTCAGCAGTTAAACAATATCCTATATCTTAAAATGTATTAACCACACATAATACATTGGTGTAATTCTTAACATCTGAAGTATCCTTTAGTGTAATTCATGGCTTATATAGTCCTTGACTTCAGGCTGTTCTCATTCTTTCTTTTTGGTGAAGTCATATGGTTTCCACCACTGTGCAAACTGCAGCACCTTTTTCCTCTGCTCCTCAAAGTTCTGTCTGATTCCTTTCCTCCACAGCCGTGGCTCCAAGTCCAGCATGCCACCAATAATTTCCTTTGCAAGTAAAAGTAAGATAGATAATGATAAATATAAAATTATCRTATTACTTAACACTATCTTATCACAGAATAAAGAAATATGTATTTTCAAATTAYGAGATTGTCCATTTTCATCAAGTGCTAATTGAAAGTTGAAATTCTGAAAAACATACCAATTTAAACACAGAACTGCAGTTGCCTCAGCAAAATTCTTGTAAGCACAGCACACTGATGTACTGCTTCAATATCCTAACACTGCAAGCCTGTTAATGCATTAGTGCATTTGTGATTAAGGTAAGTTCAGAGAAATAAAGTTGCCCTCTTTGCTGTTTCTAGTGTTATATTTCTCCCCATTTACTCCTCATSTTTTTGCAACACTCTTTCAAAAAATGTTTTCTGTGACATAATAAAGGAAGAATTTATTACAGCTCTCCCTGTATATAYATTTTACACTATACATAGCATGAGYAGCAATTTAACCACATGAGGGTTTTAATAGCAGTTGGCTGTGAGTTTGTATGTGTATGCACACTAATTTATACAAGCAGGTGTCAGTGAACCTATGTATCAATACCATGGCCATGAAAATTCTTAAGTAGATGCAAGTATCTTCTATCTCTAAGATTATATACCTATGTCAAATATCAGCAGTTCTGCTCATATGAAAAGAAACACAAATTTAGAATCACAATCTCAGTATCATTTAGTGAAAAAATCAACTGCTCCTTCATTCAACAAGCCAAGTTACAATGACTCATCAAGAAAAGAGAGATAATAAACTGAGATAGGGTACATCAAAGTAGCTGTTCTGGCAGCATCTTGGTTTAATTACTTAAATTTTCCAAAACAGAGTATAATTGGTAAATTAATCTCTTATATAACAATACCTTTCCAAAGTAATGAGGRAAATTGTGTTGATCTTCAATCACATGAGCAAATCCTCCCTGAAGGCCAAAGTCCACAGAAAAGTATGGCAACCCTTTGGGAACCTGCACATGCAAAACCACATTTTCAGATGTTTAACAAACATTGCTGGCATTTAGTCAACCTCCCCACAGGGGAATGAATTTGAACAYGGTTTTGCAGTTGGTAGTATCACGTTTTATTTTTAACTACCTCTCACACTAACTACATGTAGGATAAAATTGCAACAGAGAAATGTAAAGCAACACTAAAGCAGGTAAGGGAAAATATCAACATACAGCAAGTGGACAAAAAACACACTGAAGAAAAGATGACTGGGGTGGCAGAACTTCCAGAGGCCACAGCTGGAATAGCAAGTAAGAGATGGGGACATCAGGCAGCAGTGTGCACAGTGGGCAAATGMCTCTCTGACTCCACATCTCTGAATTACATAAGTTTAACAGAAATTTTAAGGCAACCACTACCAAGCTGGATTTMTTAAAGATAAGATGTTGACTGGTAATAGGAAATATTTACCCAGTGAAAAAAACTGACACTTAGGGGAAGGGGAAACAACTTTTTGGACAACAGATTACCAGAAACGCCCTCTATGGGAATAGACAGATATTATCCTTAACTTGCCAAACCAGAYAACTTAATAATTCTCTCAGCCTTCAGGGCAGATGCTGGATATCTGCCACAACAAATATCCTTCAGTCTAACAGAAGTGGACTGACTTAYTGCTACAGTACTGCAAGTAATTTCTGCTGTATCACTGCAATAAGTTATTTTTTACTCCTTTAATTGTTGAGAATGTTTCTGCACTGGTAAGATTTACAAAGCTTCCAACTCATAAGCATTTCTTTTGCTACAGTCCAAATAACAATACAACTTTCAGGAGGCATGTTCCATATATTCCTTGAARTACTGACTCTAAAAATAATTAAGATTTAATACAGAGGAGCAATGTAGCATAGCAAGAAACATTTAACACTTTAAATGGACCTTAAAAAAAAGTCCTTAAACAAGGAAAAATGGGTTGGCAGGTGAYAYCTKAAAGAARAGGTCAGCTTTGTCTTMTTTCTCACAAGTTCTGTACACAATCCACCGACTAGATGATGTCTCAGCCATGTCCGACCTTCTAGCCAGGTACCACCATCTCCCAATACAACTCTCCAAATTCCCAAACCTCARCTCAATCTCTAAGTCACACTTTCCTATCTTCCTGAAGCCTACAAACACTTCTTACCCTACAGGAATGTAAAAATCACACAACTGTGTAACARTTTATGTTCAGATACATTGCATTAATGTAAAGAACTGTACTGACTTAATCTGAAAMYTGGCCTACCTTCAATAAATATATARTAGTCAYAAAAATATATGGCTATATAAAATGCATATTCCACCTCAATATTAAAATGACAGAACAATCTTTGAACCTAACAGATCCAGAATTATTCCTTTAAGATTTGTTTATAYAAAGATGTTTCATCTCAGTATCCAGGAGACAGAGAAGGTACTGTTCCCTTGTTTTACAAAAAAGAGATTTATTATGCTATTTATATTTTCACTTCATAAACTTAGCAACACARACGGCTGTTCCAGGTTAATTAAAAAGACACAACATATTTGTTCCAGGGAAGTAATTTGCAAATCTTTGATCTACCTTAATTCTTAAAGTTAATCAAGAAAATTATGCCAGTACATGTCCTCAAAGTGTCAGCTTTGTTCTCAACTAATGCTGGCAGCTTAGTCCACCAATTGTTGAAATAAATGGGAATCTTTTCCCTAATGTCAGTTAAGATTGCAAGACTGGTAATTCTCCTCATACCTATGCCATCTTCTGATGCACTGATCTAATTGTGTTCCCTTTCTTCTCTCTTTGAAACAGTTAATAATGGAAAAATGTTAGAAGAATTTGATGACAAATTCAGGATACAAAACACTTCGTTACTTACAGATTTCCGAATATCTTTTGAAGAAAGATCAATTAACTTCTTGTTCATGGACCACTCTTCATCAGACTCCATGATAGCTTTCTGTAAAATTATTTTATCTAAAGGTGAAAACAGTCCCTCATACAGCAAATTAATAACTAACTGTAGTGCAGTACATTGTAGCAATGCAAGGAACAATCACTTCTTATTAACAAAGTAACTTTATTTTTGATCACCTTTCTCATTTCCACAAGTTACTTTAAAAAGACATCTTGTAGTATCTTCAGGCCCACCCAATTCAGTTCCTCTACTTATTTTTAATTTTAATTTAAGTTTTCCTTGACACATGTTTCAAATAAAAGGTCACATTCTCTTTTTACCCACCCCATACAAAACCTGAGTTTATTACACTAAATTAGTCTTCTTTCTCTTTTAAACACGAAGAAAAGAATCCAGCTTAGAAGGATGATTGCCCTTAAAAACCCAAAGCTAACTCTGTATTCCCCATAGTATGGAACTGGGTACAGTGCAGGGTAGGTACCTTTYAAATTTCATTTGCTGTGCATTTTAATGCTAGATACTTCCAAAATAATTGGCATTGCATTAAATCTTGTTCTTTCTCTTTCCTTGTGTAGTCAAAGAAAACACAAGTTTTACCAGCACCTGAAGCACAGCAGTCAGATCTAACAGGTGGAGGGTTTCAAAYGTGGTAAAAGTTACTGTATTGTTGTTCACCACACTGCTGCCCCACTTCATCAATATCTAATGACATTATATCCAGAAAGCATAAATAGTATTTCAAAAATCAAATCAAATAATGTTTTKATAAAAGGCAAATAATGAGTCAGCTGCTGAACGCTGTAAGGATGCAGTACCAGGCAAAAGCCTCAATGAACCTTTTCTTAAAAGCTCAGGGGAAAGAGACCAGAAAAGATATGGAAGAAATATCAATCATGCTGTAGAATGTTCATCAGAGGCCTAAGACACATGTAAAATTTGGGCTTACTGAAATAAAATGAGGATTAAACAATATCTACRATGGTATTTCTTAAAATAGGTAACATTATTTTCTCAATAATGCTTGCTAAGGCACAAGTATTGAGTTTTAAGTTTATACTACAGGACGCAAGTAAGAAGTACTGCAATCCTTAAAACACTTCAAAACACTACAATTCTCTCATCTTCTTCTAGTATTTTCAGAGCAGTCAGACTTGGGACAAATGCTCAACGAAAAACAGCTTTTCCACTGACTACTTGAAAAACTGAATTATTTCACACCACTTATTTTAAGATCAAGGAATATCAGCAAAGAATGGATACAGCAGAAGGATCAAAGAATATATCTTTTCAAAAATAGCACTTGAAGATCAAAAATGTTTTCCAKAAAGAGATTAATTATGATATATTCATTCAAATTACTTCAGATAAAATKATTTTCATGTACCTTRAAGTAGATTGGAGCCATATCTCCTACTTCTTTAGGAAGAGGAATGCACTCATATACCATATGATAYCTTTTCTTCATACTCATGTTTGTTTCTAGGAATACACAGTCCAAGTCTTTAGCTTCAAACATTTTCACCAATGCATTTCGAAACATCTGTTTAAAGAAAAAAAAAGTGCTATTTAAACTAACTTTGCAAAACTTTCAGATATAATGTGTTATTTCACTAGCACATTTGTAATAAACAGTAAAATGGAAAACAGTAGCAATCATACTAGGAAAATTCTGTATAAATTACTAATTTAATAATAACTATATTTCCTATGATAAAAACAAAGGAAGAAAATTAYAGAAATTACAGAAAATTATTTTGAAATACACAATATAATTAACACTACAAACTTAGTTTTAACAAATGCTATGTATTTCTACAGCTGAAATTGAAACTATGTTGAACTTCTTAACTGTAGAGCTCCATAAAACAAGACGGCTTTAACATAGGTCCCAAGCTTGCAATTTCTAAGAAGGTAATGACCTGGCTTTTACTGACCATAGTTACCATTACCCTTTTACTACTCCTTCCMATTATACAGTTTAACAAAAAAACAAAAAAAAAAGTTAAAAAAAGTTAAAAAAGTTAAAAGTTAAAAAGTTAAAAAAGTAAAAAAGGAAAGTTAAATCAAGCATTCCACTAGGCATGCTTGATCTTTAAGTAAAATATTAGAAATTGCCTCAAAAATAAAGCCACCATCTTCACTGTATGGAAGTAAGCCAAATGTAATATTCACTACATGTGGCCTCAAACTACATTTACAAGTTCCCTGTCAGAGGGAAGAGGTGCTGTACCTAATTCAAAGTGTATTTCAGTTAACAATTCTGATAGTTCCAGTGCCAGGGTCCTGCACACACCCAAGAGGCTCTGCAGCACCTTCTACCTGCTGGGGCCCTGGCTGCCCATGTAGGTGGGAAACTCTGGTGTGCTGCAGTTGTGAACTGGATCAGATCCAGCMGAAAGAGATGGGGTATCAAAGAGTGGTGAGAAATGTGGACTTGGCCCCCTGACACTCAGGAGCTGCAATTAAGTCCAAGCTGTCTCTTTTGGTCCTTGCCTGGGCTGTTTCAGGGATTCTGTGCCCAGGTACTGGGTAGTTCTTGGGCCTGACTTCATCTCAGACCTAAGTCACCACTGTGAGCCTGCCTGGCCATCACTGGGCCATGGATGACTTTGCCTACCACCATGGGAACACTCCTGGCCTGGTACCATGGGAGTGTGCCTTGTCAGTGAGATGACTTCCCTCACCTGCTTTGCCCATCACCTTGAACCCCTGACTTGCTTTCCTGCAGAGCAGCAGCTGGCTCTGGCTGTTCCCTGGCTCTCGACATTTGGCATTTGCATCCAAGATAAGCAAGAGCATAATTCTATAGCTTACAGTGTTCAGATGCTGAACAAATTATCAAGAACAAGGGATGATTTATGAGAGTCATTCAAACTCATTTGAAGTGCACARAAGATCTAACTTTCTGTGGGGTAATGCTTCTGAAAGTTTTTCACKATCTTGAAAAATGCTTTTTAAAAATAAAGATTTTTGTCTTACATGTGCTTCTACACCATTTCCACAATGTGAGCCAAGAAATCACTGAAACAGTAGCAGCCTCATAGGTACCATAGCCCKAAGACTCACATAATTCATAGGTAGTCCTTTTTGCACTGATTTTTTTTCCCAGTTAACAATACTCAGAAGTACAAACAACATTATTAAAAGGCTAATTCCACCTAAAGGTTTAAGATACCTTATCTTAATGTAAAYTAAGAGCTGATGAATCAAATACATCATCAATATCAGCAAGTATTGAAATAAAATAGAAGGAAAAACAAATCACTACCAGGTTTTCAGTGCAACAGGACTAGAACTTGGAGCTCTCCATCCTTTCACCATCTTGCTCAGTATGAATCAAACTGAAAATTTAAGAAACATGGCCAAATATATATCTAAACTAGCCATTTAAGCTCTTCAAAGCAGGCCCTTGTGCCCTGAATTTTCCCTCACTAATGAGCTGCTCCATGCTGTGACAGGAGAATGCTACCATTTTTCCCCTAAAGCAACTGCTGAATTACAGCCAGAAGACACTGCTCAGTGTTCCATAACTGATATGGGACTTTACAGTTCAGTAAAGGCTACTCTGGATTAACAACTTTTGGTCTTCTCCTTGTTGCTCCAGCCACCAGACCTCTAYTTCTGATACACCCTGAAGCAAGCAATCTGGTGACATACCAAAGGCTGAGAAAGACTATTACTTACAGCTGCTACCCTGCAGTATTAACTGAAATACAAACCCACCAAAAAGCTTAGAATGTCAGCAGATGTTAGCTAACTTTCTCCAGCTGCATTTTCTTGTTTTTAAATACATTGGCCTTTTCCTCCAAATTCTGAGCAGGCCAAAGCATCAAGAATAATTAGCACTGGAAAGGAGAAAACCATCCATAAGGGGAAATAAGAAGKCTTGGCTTATGCTTGGATGCACACAACATTAATTCAGTCAACACAGAATGTGTAAAGATTTATATCTTTTCGTATTAAAAATATTCCATGCATATTTGCTTTGGCAAGTGAGCACATTAGTGTCTAAACTACACAATACGTTAAATTCAAGAGCTTGAAGGCATACAGTATAAAGGAATTCTTTTTGCTTTACTCCAATATATCATTAAAAAAACCCAGCAAAAATAGTTGCTAAAACACATACTTCATACMATATTTTGTGAATACCTAAAGTGTGGTAATTTTTTTCCCTTCAACGGTAATAAAAAATACATCTCTGGCATCAGAAAGTTAGTTTAGTCATTGAATGTCTGCTTATACTCTTCCTAAAGCTTTCCAGACTTCTTCTTCTGTAATACATAGAAGTTGGGTAAAAAAGAGAAGTCATGTATCCATGACACTTTCCAAAATACTTCACTGCAAAGAAATATCTAAGYTGTCTATGAATATGTTCACAGGTTCAAAGGATAATGGTTTTAGCAAGTAGTTAGCTACTGGTTAGCAACTAGCAACTACTAGCCTTTTCTAGCAAGTAAAAGACTAGTGTTGAAGACAGGGACTGCATTTGCTTATCTTTTCCTTATCCTAATTTCTTTCTCATACAATTTTAAAAAATCATAATTGTTTATTAAAGAGCTTAGGGTAAACAGAAGATCTAGGATAAACTTACTTATCATTTTTCCAAATGCCTTTTTGTTCCTCCTGATCCTACTTGTTGCACTTATTTGCTTCTTATCCAACTTACTTAGGAATTTCTGTCATATGCAAGAGAATTAATTTTCTTCCTGGTTGGAGGGGAGTGTAATTTACTATATGAAACAACATCAGTCATTAGACTCAAYGTGGGGAGCAAATTTGAAAAGTCAGAGAATCCATCTGCCAGACTTGAGGCAAGACCAATGTTATTTAAATTATTACAAACTTATAAATGATGCTTGTTTTGAATCTCAGCAACTACAACAATGAAAACTTTCTCTAGTCTGATACAGTCTCCAATACTTCAGTATAAGTGGTTGCAAATTGTTTTCCCCTKGTAATAATCCTGATGGCAGGATGGGGGATTGACAAACACAGTCAATCTCTTAGGCAGAAGCTTGTTACATCCCTCCCTTGATTTTCTATATCCAAAGAAAACAGAACTCAAAATCTTCAAAATGTCTTCATAAGAGAGTTGGAAAGCACAACCCATCATGCTTGGCACCTTATTTTAATAATTCTTTTCAAAACAGGTAGAATATTGGATTCAAACAGGGATCTCGATTTTCAGAGTAAGATAGTTCTCTTTTAATTGATGTCCACCCAAAAACAGATTAAAAAACTGAAGATATGTAAACAACATATTTGTATTTCATTTTAAGTGATCTGCCTGCTCTGACAATTCTTTTCCTTGGCACTGCCAAGAAATCCTATGAAGCCAGTTATTCTATTTGCTGTAGGGGATCAGCTGTACCTACTTCATTTCTGATAGACATTTGTCTAACCTCCAAGGATGCATGTTCTGCAGCATTCCAGGAAACTTCTTCTAGTGTTTATAAATTGAAAATTTGCTTCAGTATTTACCCTGCCTGTCTTTCCTGTTAATATTTAACCACTAATTTTCATCCAGAATGTAAGAATGTTCTGCCCCTTAGTGGAATCAGAATAGAGCTGCCAGACTGCGGATTATGAAAACATGTACTTATGACAAGGATATTATTACCCACAACAAAACTATTTTACTAAAGAATTAGAATAGGAGACAGTTTCTCATCAGACCTGGATTTCTTCCCAGATGTCTTCATCCAAAAGAGTGGCTGCAGTATGGTGCTGTAGAGGGGCTATCAGGCAGTGACCTTCAGTAAGGGACTGGCTGCTTGGTAGAGACAAGTACACCTAGGAAAAGCAAACAAAAACTCAAGTGCCCAGTTTTCCAGCATTAAAAACCTATTGCTGAGGCTAAGAAATTCATAATTTGCTGAATTCAAACCAATAGCAGCCATTAGCTACTAATTATAGCATGATATTAGCAATCTTAGTGCTTTTTAAAACGGCCCATTATCCACTAGTAGCTCAAATGAACCAGTAGTATCCAGACAGCAGTTCCACCACCAAGGCAGTAACCTTATAAACCAACTGGTATCATAGCTGTTATGAAATCACACTGTTTAGTGCATTCCAGTATTTTTTTATATAGATACATAGCTCTATGCATTTTTAATAATATGTATATACATATATATATATACAGACACATAAACACACATATATATGTATATATTTATATATATATGTGTTTGTGTGTGTGTGTGTGCGTACAAAGGTCTTTAAAAAATGCATACTCCATGGTATAACCTGACAGGAAGCTAGACATCACACAGCTGTTCAACCACTCCCTGTTCCCAGTGGGATAGGGGGAGAGAATCCAGAAAAAAAGTAGCATTTGTGGGTTGAGATAAAGACAGTTTAAAAGGACAGGAAATTAAAAAACAATGATGATAATAACAACAGTGTACAAACCAAGTGATGCACAATGCAATTGCTCACCACACACCAGCTGTTGCCCAGCCACTTCCCAAGCACTGGCCCTKGGCCAGCTTTGCCCTGAGTTTATCCACTGAGCATGATGTCACATGGTCTGGAATRTCCCTTAGGTCAGTTAGGGTCAGCTGTCCTGACCCTGTCCCTTCTCAATGTCTTGTGTCTCTCCTGCCCTCTCACTGGCAGGGCATTAGGAGAAGCAGAACGCAGCAAAAMCTAAAAGCATCAATGTCTTACTAACATTACACTCATCCTAAATCCAAAACACAGCAGTGTATCAGCTACTGGGAAGAAAACTAACTATCCCAGCCAAAACCAGGATACCCTGTATATTTATCTATCTATTCAATAGATCAACACAGATTATATACGAATATATATACATAGATATGTATCTGTATTAATTTATATATATATATAATCTTTAAAAAAAAGGAATGCAAGGTACCTTAAAACATRCCTATGCACCTAATTTCACTACCTGTAGTTTCAGATCAAATGAAAACATCAATAATAAATGAAAACTGTACAGAAAAAAATATTTAAAAGGCTATATTAAAGTATTTCAGATGTTATAAATCCAAATATTTATGCAACTTTTAAAAGCATTAACRAAGCAGAAAGGTATCCAAAACAAACTTCTGTCTATCTCAAAGGACTTTAAGCTTAAAAATTGAATTCTCCATCTAATTTTCTTTGATATCAAGATACAGTTCTTCACCAGTTCAAATTTCCTCCAGTTAAGTGTGATTTAGTCTTCCATTGATCCACCTACAGTCTAATCTCTGCACTGAGATCTTTCATTATTACTGCTGTCTCCTACAAATGTGAAGTCCTGACATCAAAGATTAGCTTTAAAACTCATGACAGATTTATATCTTTTTCCTCTTCATCCTTGATRAAGTTGTGGAATCAACTGAAAGGGCAAGGAAAGTAAGGCGCAGAACAATAAATCTTTCCATAGAAGCAATTTTGTTCCTTATTTTAAACACTCTAACATCACTTCTTTTTTATTTCTCCATTTGTGTGAAATTGCTGTTTTCTTACCTTGGTGCCAATTGCAATAATGAGATGTTTAGAAAGTTCACTGCTATCAAAGCAGTAGGGGCACTTTTCCATGCATGCAGCGAGTTGCTGGTGCTCACGGATTGCTTTTCTCCTTTGCACTTCCTCCTCTTCCCCAGTGCGCGCTCTCTTGGCTGCTTTGGAAACAAACATGTCATCCAGGGTGTAGTACTCTCTGTCTGTTTTTTCCATGAGCTGAAAAGATAYGCAGAAAAATCRCACAWATTTATAAAGCAGCAAGAAAAAGTRCWTAGCTCTTTGTAGTATCCTTCCTTGAGAAAAGCATTARGTACATAAGCAGTAGCATTTCTTCCTTTCATATGGCATCTGCTGCAGATGGAATCATCAGGTACCTTTCCTGAGAGCAGTCATACACAGTCTTAGCACAGATATTAAAATACAAATATRTGACAGCAGTGAGAAGAGTATATTACTATATTCCATTTCAAATTAAGGGCTAGGTATTTCAGTATTATCTTGACATAACTTCAGCTATCTTTAAATGCACAATTTTATATATCATTTGTACCATATATTTTATCCTCTCCCTTCTCCTCCTCCTCTCCTTTTACAACTACCATTAAATCATCTTTTGTGAAATAACTAGACCATGACTCTGCACTTCACATTCTGTGAAAATATGCCAACAGTTTTCTTACCAAGTGAACAGGGCTAAGCCATTTTG
The DNA here is from genome assembly GCA_902810485.1 of Alauda arvensis. Lineage (NCBI taxonomy): Eukaryota > Metazoa > Chordata > Aves > Passeriformes > Alaudidae > Alauda > Alauda arvensis. The sequence continues at coordinate 2,405,928 of CADDXX010000001.1, forward strand.
GGAAGACAATGTAAATTTTAAGTTATGTACATTAGAGTACATAAGTAACTTTCTCTAAAAAAGACAACAGCTCTAGCTTTTCCCAAATACTGCAGTTCTCTAAYAAAAATCAATACCTTATTTTAAATATGCTCAGTACTTTCCTTATGAAACAACTGAGGAGGAGCCTCCTTAATATTACTTTATTCAGCTATAATACACTTAACTGCTTATGCRCATTTCCTACTGGAAGCCAACTGCAGACTAAAATCAACAGTTCAAGAGTTCAACAACATTCTTCATCCTCTGTCTTACTATAATGCTGTAATTCTACATTTAAGAGAAAAAGGAGACTYCTGAGATTTAGAAAAAATATGTAGTGGTTTGGGTGCCTAAAATCAAGTCTCTGTTCTTTTGTCATATAAGCATTAAAAAGGTAAAGTTAGACCTGCAGCAGAAGCACTGCTTAGAGAACAGGAGCATTTCGTTATTACTAAACATAAAGTTTGGGTTTTTTGGTTTTTTTTAATTTAAAATTCGGCCACAAGAATGGAAATACACAGGAAACATGACAGTTGGCAGACTAGAAAGGAAAGGAAGGGTGGAAATCACAACACTTTGGCTGTATCACAGGAGTATCAGGAGTATCAGGAGTATCACACATAGCACAGAACACCATTACTACTTTGCTCTGCTTGCACTTAGAAGTATGGAAATTCCTGGTTTGTTACACATAACCTCTTTTAAATAACAGTATTTTTTAAAACACTCCACAGAATCCCTTGTGATAGAATAAAYATTCATCTTATGAAACAGCCTGGAAGATGCCTCTCTTCAAATTGGTTAAATTGCTGTATACAACATGATATCTAGGATCCAAAGCAAAATTCTTATATACAAAGTAGCAAACTTTTATAAAGTAGGTGCTGTCYAGAATCCAGATTTTGTTTCAGTCAGATCATAGAACCATACAATGGTTCAGGTTGAAAGAGAATTTAAAGATCATCTTCCTTCTAAGCCAAGCTGCTCAGGGCCACATCCAGCTTGGTCTTGGACACTCCAGGGCTCGGGCATCCACAGCTTCTCTGGGAAACCTGTCCTAGCACCTGATTTCCCTCAAAGCAAGGAATTCCTTCCAAATAACTAAACTAAATCTACCCTCTTTCTGTTTGGGGCCATTAGCCCTTGTTGTATCTGCCTGTGTGGAAAGTTGCTCTCCCTCTTTTCTAATCCCCCTTCAGCTACTGGAAGGTGTTAGAACACCTCCTCGGAGCCTTCTCTTCTCCAGGMTGAACAACCCCAACTCTCTCAGCCTGTCTTCATAGGAGAGRTGCTCCATCCCTCCTTTAAAACATTTATACTTTTATTTGTATAATAAAGTGCCCAGTGAGTTCTGCCAATTGCATTATTTGGCTATAACTAAATCTCTCAAAAAGAAGTTAAAGGGGAATTGAAAGAACAAGAAGAAATTGTTCTTTAAAATGCCAGAAGGAAAGCGAGCAATCATTTAAAAACTGATTTCTTTCGTACATATATTCTTCCATACAAAAGACAGAGCTAGTACATATCCAAAGAAGGAACTATGTACTAATGCTGATGTATTAGAGCTGCTGGAAAGCTGCTGTTCTGCATCATAGGTGCAGATTCACASCTGCTAAGCTTGAAAGCCGACATTTTGGAAGTTGTGTATTTCGTTCYCTTGCTATGATTGATGTTGTTTGGTATTGTCCTTGCTGCTCAGMTGCTGCACAGAGATCAGAAAGTCTTTCTGATTTATCAGTTTATCAGGGATGCCCTACAATACATCATTGAATTACCTGAAGCTAACAAAGGAAATTCAGGTATGTGTAAGGGCAATGCACCTAAAGTCCTTATTTCTACCAGATGCTGACCAAAGCCCAGAGCTGTGCTAAACTGACATGTTCATAAGACAGATCAGCTCCACAGTCCCCAGTCTTTTTCTTCCTACTTCACTTTCCTTTATTCTYGGCTTATCTGCCACATTCTTCCTTCACATACACCCTTTTTATTTTTTTCCAGCTTTCCCTTCCCTTTTGGCAAGCACTGATTAACCAAAGGACACAAAGGCAGCTTTGGGACTCTTAGCACCAGGCAAAATGACACGGTCTCCCAAATCTCATAGCATAATTGTGCAACTGTGTCATTTCTGCCATCCATCTGATTTTCAACAACCAAGCTGCAGTTTTTGTTTAACCAACAGAGAAGAATCACAACTGTGCTTGCCCCAAGAGAGGCCCGTAATACACAAACATTTAAACAGCAGTCAGGGACGGCATCCAAACTTCTCTCAGGAGCCCTCTGGGCTTTCATTGGGACAGCTCAAATACAGTGTAAATGTGGCTAAAACCCAAGGAAAGGGGTGAGTTCTTGAACCAYTCAGCACCGAAGTTTAGAAAGAAATCAACATCTGACTATGCATAAATTAGAATGATTTGRGAGAGGGAAAAATTACAGTGTTGTATTTTCTGATTAAATCCTTATCATGATAATTACCATGAATAATATGAATATATTACAGGAATTATTTCATTATATAACATTCTGTTTACTAAATAATTGAAGCCCTTTTTAATTTSTTACAYTAATGAAGATATCAGGCACTGTGGCATGGGGCTACTTCCTAAAGTAACTCCTGCAAATCTGTGCAAGGTACACTCCAGGGTCAGCCTCAYTTTTCTGCCAACCTATGTCCAGGTCATTGGAGCCATATCTCATAGCTTGATTTTAAACTAATTCTGGTTCTCTTATTCCACAGTAAAACCCCTGGAGTCTTATACACTGCTGGCTTCCTACACACGCCACCTCAAGCTGCTGCACGTTGTGTCTCCTATTTCTCCCTCTGCTGCTATTACTTGCTTTTYGGGTGGCCCCTTTGTACAAAAAGCCCTGCTAAAGAATTGAGTATCACTGTGATACTGAAAGGAAACCTTAAAAGTCAGAACTCCTAATGATCAAGATTACACTTGTATAATACCTCAAGTATACTTYTTCCTCTCTTCAAATTTCCTTTGAAATTTGAAGATGAAATGGGAAATTCTATTAAACACAATTAGCAGAGGAACAAAAGATACCTGCATGGCTCCAGTGTGGGTTATTTCCAGCTTTTTTGTACTGTTTCTTTTCTGCTTATTTTCTTGCTCCAATTTGTATGCAACTATTGAACTTRTGCTTTTCCTGTTTCCTTGCTAACACAATCATAGCTAGAGTTACTTCCATGTAAGCTAATAAAAGTGCATCTGCTTGAAAAATTTGTGGAAAAAAAAGTCTATAGATTGTATAAAATGTATCAGTTTGGGTTTAAGTTGTCATGGCAACACTGACGTCTTTACATGACAGAGTTAATATTTGTCGAATGTTGTATCATAATATATTTTAGGAAGCTGCAAAGAAGAATAATCTATTATTTTAGAATACAAACCTGAGTGACATAAGAATACATCTCATCATATTTAAATTTATTCAGCATTTAGAATCTATTCTGAATAACAAAATCACCTCAGAAAAGTTTTTCTGATCTCAAACAGTATTTGCTTAAGACAAACCAAAGACAGAATTTTACCATGTAAACCTTATTACAATTCCAGTCTCCCTGTGAACACAGACATTTGAATTTGTAGGTTTAATTCATCATATAATTCAGCAAATAGGCATTTTCAAAACCTATCATCACACTGAATTACAGAATATTAGTAGTATCAAAGGATTTTAAGATATCAGTGCACAAAGTGCTTCTAAGGCTGGTGTCACAGACAAGAAAAGATGACCCACCATGTCAGTGAGCAAGGTAGCTCAGGATTACCTTTGAGCAGCAGAAGTCAAGCAAAAAACAGATGGACTGCTCAATGGCTAGGGACCAASCTCCTTTTTATTTCTGCTATTTGAAATTAAAACTAGATTTTGTTATAAGTAGCTACTAGGAGAGATCAAACTTTATAAGTCAATGGCATAAAATGCAAACCAAACAAAAATACCTTCAGCCATAGAATTGTACTATTAAAATTCTGATTAGGATGTCACTTTACAGTTATTCCTGGCCATAATTTTAATGTCTAGGAAAGGCTGTCCTGCACAAATCTTTATTTGCAACATATCTTGTAATTTTAACATAATTCTGGAAGAATCCTTAATGCTTCTGCAGTCATTTTGTATGGGCTACATTGACACAGTTCTTACTGTTCCCAGGTTTTCTTCCCTAATCCAGCTGTCACTGCTGTTTCCACATGCAGGAACAGCTTTAATTTTGTGTCCACACAATATACACAGAAGGATGTTCAGTGCCTTGAATTGAAATGTAGCAGAACAAGGTGTTGGARATTATTTCTCTTGGGTTTTTGCAAAATTTTTTACAGCAAGCCATGCACATGATCTTTAAGTAAATGTAAAAAGCAACAGGACACCAGTTTTTTTGCCAGTTTTATCATGTCTATTAAATATTGTGCTAAAATTGCTTCACCATGTGAAGAAGGAGAAGGTTCATTACATAATGAAATGCAGCAGAAGCTACATTTTGCATTTTTCACTTTAGCATCTAAGGTTTTTTCAATACTATTATTTTGGTTTATKATGATGGAAATGCAAAAATGTGAACAGGTAGATTTTCACAGCAAGTAAAAATGATAAGKCTGAAAGTAATTTTCTATTTTACTGCCTTTAACAGAAGCAAGAAAAGGCAACATGCAAATTTCCTTTTTGCAAACCTGTAATACCAGAATACCTCTTGGCTAAATCCATAAAGGAAGGTCAGCATTACTAATAAAGCATTTTATTTTTCACTGCTGAATTCCTCTTAGGAATTATTGCACATATTTTAAAATAAAATTAGTTTCTGGCCAAAATTAAAATGTCCTCATGAACAACAGAAACTAATTGTTCTCTCTTTCTTTAAATAAAATATAAAAAGGAAAAAATTCTTTAGTAGAATTAATACATACAAATACAAGGTAATTTCTCCTGAGGTAATGTTCTAGGAATCAGTCTCTAAACACCCACAAGCATCTATTGACATAAGTGAAAGGATTACATAAGTCTTAACAGCATGAATTTGGGAAAATTGAACCACTTACARCAGTCAGGGGCTGAAGAAACTACAGACAGGGTACTTAAAGCTATCCGTAGTGAAAATCTAAGACTTCGCACATATTTTGTAGTCTAGAAATGTCAGGAAAAAAMWGTTTTCAAATGTTTTATTGACTTTTTTGTATCCTAAAGTCATACTTCTACAGCAGTGAGAACCAAAACCACTTTCAAAGGTGAAGAAAATAAAAAGTAGAGACAGTGATTTAAATGGATGTTTTCTGCCATGAGACRTAACAGTGAAACATGAACAAATCAAACTTTAGGCCTGCTTTTTTTCCATATATCAAAAAGATTAGTGTTGGGTTTTAAAAAAAAATTTCACCACTGTAAATTAAAGATTTGGGCCTTTTTCATGGTATGCATAAATTTGACATAATAGCATGCATGAGATGGCTGTGGGAAAGGCAGCATTTCAAACTGCTGAGATAAGAGACACCCACACCAGCCACCTTCAGAGGCCAAAGGGCAACAGGGGTAAAAGCCTCAAGCACAGCAGGGTTGTTTTAGAACCATGACTACAAAAATAAGAATGGACAAGAGGGCAATGATAAGTCACAATCTAAATTTAGAACAAAGACTCAAAAGGTAAACAAATAGCAAGGAGACAGCAAAATCCCTCCATCTCATCTTGTTGAGCTCTTGAGAAAAGGAGAGGCGGGAAAAGATTTAATAAGTACAAGTATGGCTTSAACACTGCAGATGTTTAATCTGTCAATCTGAGTGGGAGTCTGTCATGAGATAACATACAGACTTTCCTTGCCAATGGGATCAGACAGAGGTTTCATGAAGAGGGACTTTGGGTCTACGTATTGATATTTCTTCCAAGTCCCATTTAAGGAAACAAATCCTTTCATGAATTATACCCTTCTATTTCACCATACCTRTTTCTCTCTACAAAACTGCAATTATGTTATTATGTTAAATAACAACTAGCCTGTATTTCATTTGAAATACCATTAAAACACTAAGTATCAGGAGAGTAACACTGATCTAGAGCAGAGCATTCAGCTGTGCAAAAGCCAGAAAATATGCTGGTCTGTTGTCACTCTGTTCCCAGCTGTGAGAGCAGTGCCTATTCCCTGCATCCTCAACAGCTGTGGGGCTGGAAGTTTTTTTTGGGCATAGTCTGGGAAAGTGATAGAAGCCCTGGGAAAATCCATGAAGGAAATAATAGTGCCTTAGGCAATTCACAGTGATTAGATTAATTGCATTATTTAACAGAACTTAAGGGACAGCATCTCCCCTCTCCCATCCTAGGTAGGTTATAGTTTGTAGACTTGCAGGAGTTTCCTCCCACCACTCTTCTRCAATACGACAGATTAATTTTTGTGGATAATTTTTTCATTTCTCAAATGAAGGCAGAAAGAGAAAGCAATTTGTATGTGTCAAATCTGTGTACTATGTTATCAAACTAAAACTGGCAAAAGAGGTTTGTTTGATGAACTTCCTGCAGGAATACACGACCTTGCTGAAACCACTGAGGAGAGATGCAAGAATTTTGAAGACCAACTTACTGAGCCTCAGATCATAATGCAGGTACTACATGTAGTATAGGCTTATAAAGTACATGAATAAATCATCTAGAATATCTGAGATCACACCCAAATTTTTCAGACTGCTGCCAGCACTTCAGTGGTAACACTGATCTTGTGCTGTGGATAAGAATGCATTCTACAGACATGGAAAGACATGGAAACCTCAGGAGGCCTAGGAGCCAGATTCTTAACCTGACATCAAGAAACAACCACCATCTGGGGAAGACGATCACATTTTGTGGTGACATCTGGGAATCACCTGCACAGAAACTACCAAAAGCATTTTAGATCTTAATASAGAAGAACAATTGCCATCTGAGATGCTTCTTTTTATGAAAGYCCAACAAAAATACCTTCAAAACCTAAATGTGAAATTGCATAGAACTGAAGGACTACAGTACCATGAATTAAAATATGGACATTGTAATGGCTTTGACAAAATATCCACTTCAAGCACATGCTCCAATACACTAAGCCAGTAAACAAATAGTATGGTTTAATCTTAAGAGATTAGTCAAGAAACTTGTTCCAATAAAATAATATGATGTAGTATGTCTTTGTGTATTAACAAAAAAGAAATACATTATGTAGCATCTGAYCCAAAGATCACTGAAGTTAGTAGGAATTCCAAAACTAAAATTAAGTATTTGCATAGGCTAGGAAACACAATACATTCTTGTAACATTATTAAATAATTCTATCCTTCAAAAAAACTAAATAAAACAAAACAAGAAAACAAAAGCAAAAATTAAACGAACAAACAAAAAACAAACAAAAAAAAAAGAAAAAGAAAAGAAAAAGGCCTTTAGAATGAAACATACTAAACCCAGTTGGTTTCTCACCCAGTGTGACCATTTTATGTTGCAAAATCAATCTCCAGCAAAGGCTAAAATGGGGGAGAGCCCATAAAGCTGACTCTTCTGCTACACATTTGCAGCTCTCAGCATTCACTGTGGAAATCCTGAGCCAAAACCTATCTAGATCTCCCTATTTAATATTTAACAATGAAACTATTTCACTAATTTGATGTATCTGTTTTTTTTTCTCCCACTCATAATTAAGGCCTCCACTGCATTTCATACTCTACAACMCAAGTTCTACAATTACTTTCTTCACTGGAAAAAAACCTCAAACCACTCCTTCATGCTAAACTCTGTTCKGTGGCCACTTCCCATATGAGAAACGAAAATAATTGTATTCTATTAAACCTTTATGCTAATTGTTCTAGCCTAGGAGCTGCCTTCCCCTACCAATCCACCACTCCCCCCAAGCTGAAGAAATTTTGTTTACTTAGGTTTTCTTCAAATGGCCACCACTCCATGCCCCTGATTACAGGGTATGCTTTAACAGCTTGGGCAGCATTGAAGATATGGGTGCACTATGCATTCACTACATGCTTTAAAATGTTCCCAAATTCTCCCTTTTCATAACCTCCAAAATTCTRATTCTCCTTTTAATCTCACCAGCATTGAGACGATGTTTGCAGACTCACAATGACTCTCAAATCAAACATCAACAGCCTCTTGTCTACGTACAGTCATGGCCTAACTCAGCTTCAAGATTACCAACATTTTGACTTCATTAACCCTGTCTTTCATCTGAATTTATTGCCTCAATATCTGTGATGGGATAGGTATTCCTATCCTTCCTTTTTATGTGAGAGTTCTATAGCATAATCTCCTGTGCCTGAACTAGATATTTTAATTCCTTTTATACCCATAATGCCTTTCAGACAGCATTTAAAATAGGACAGCTAATTCACATCACTAAAATATGTACATCTCTCCAGTGACTCTCTAGAGTGGATCTCAAGAATCAGCTCAGATGTTTCACAATGTTAGTAAAATCCCTGCTCTCTACTTGGAAATTCTACAATTTACAATGACCCCTGTTTTAGGCAGTCCTGCATAATTACGTAACCATAAACAACTCTCATCTTCCTCCAGGCCTTCCCTTTTAGTCATGYCCTCCCTGATACTTTTAATACTAACATGCTTAATTAAAAAGTCATACACACAACACCTTACCTTTGATGCCATACGCATGAACAGTGAATTTTGATCCTCTGCTGTTCTCATCTTCTCRTTTTTGACCAAATCCTTCAGGTTCATACTATCATCATCCTGAAAATACCTTACTCTCTCTTTATCCACATGAGTAGGCATCTGGAAGCAAACACATTAAAAATAAATATTAATCTAAGGAGAAAGATCAGCTATAAAATTCAGACCCTAACAATTTCAACAAGTTTAAAGAATCATGATTCAAGCTAAGCAAATCTGAAACAACTGGCCTAATAGCTCCATTTTGTCTATGGAGAAAAATCATCTTTCCCTTTCTTCAATTGCATCACTGTGTCTAAATAAAAATAGAGCCTCTTCCCAAAGTCACTATAYCTTTAACATCCTTAAGGTATCAAAGCTACAGCATCATCACTCGGGAAAGATAAGACAGTACTACACTGAAACAGTTAATTAGCTCATAAAATTAAATATTCTAAAAAGCAATTTTCATTATTAACAACTCTAAAGCTTTTGAAAAGTCACAGACATTACTAAAACACAGGAATCATAGACAGTACTGAAAACTTGTATGAATGTGGTACTTCTGGGAAATGTTGCCATCTTAGACAAAATTCAGAAGACAACAGAGATGTCCTTTAGGATAGGACTAAACTAAATTCAGGAGTACAGAGAGAGGTCATTAATACAAAGCAGGATAGCATTTTCCAAAATGGAAACACATGACAGTGACAACAAATTCCTCACTCTCTTGTGTCTTTCCCTTCTCCACAGCAGTGCTGCAAACTGATCTGTCCTACTAATCAAGAATGGTTGCTAGAATTATGAGGTAGTGTCACCTCCCCTTACCTCAAAAAGATCAGATTTACAACTGGAAGCAATTATCCTAAGAATAAAACACTACTCCAGCTTCCAAGCTTCTTATTATTCCCCAAGGCACTTCGTTACAAAGATTGGGTCATAATGATTATTATTATCATCAGTAGCCATATTTTTTATTAGGACTAAAGTGAAATTAGCCCCTGAGATCAGAGTATCTCATCAAAATCTTTCTTAATTTGTAAATATGCAGCTCTGCTGATCTTCATTATTTACATAACTTTTTGTAATATAAACTAAGAGACTGTGATAACTTTTCCTTGAACATGCATTTAAATAAGTCCTAAAGTGATCCCTTGGGAAATGCAATCTGAAAATAAACTGAATATATGCTTAATAAATATGTACTCTAATACTTAATTACTATCATCTTCAAAAAGGAACTTTTTAATGACCTACTGAGATTCTGATAAGATACTCGTTAATTATGGCATCATAAAAGTAAAACTACAAAATCATTTAAGAATTGCAGTTCAACACTCATATTTGTAAAACTCACCATCTGCTGCTTTCTTCGTCCTCCTTTTGGCTCCAGTGGCTCAGTTGGTCCCATCACAGGCCATGCCCTTCCACTTCCATCTGTTCTGACGAGGACCACTTGCTCATCTTCTTGATGGCTTGAAGCCTGTGTTAGGTTTTAAGACATATTTTAAAACAGATGGTACAGAGAAGCCAAAAGAAATACCTAATCCACATTAAATAAATGTTTTAAATCCTAAAGATTRAGTAATACATTCTTTATATTTTGTGTGTTCAGTACAATTCAAAGTAGACAGTTTCACCTTAGTGAGCTATTATTTTCATATTTAAAAAGGAAGAAGTATTAAAAATACATTCAATGAGTTAAATGCAGAGCTTTTCTTTCCCAAAGAACCAAGTTTGTATTCTTGGTTTTTTTGCATAAAGCTTTATTTCCAGAAGACACATAATGCTTCTGGAAGAGTTAAACAGATAATATTGAGTTAATATACACTGCCATCATTATAATGCTGTGTTCCTGAAAACCATCTGCAAAGCTACAGACCATTACCACTTMTTTTGTGGATTGGGGGTGTGGAGGATGACCACCCTCACCTCAGTCCCCCAAAAAGTTATAGAACTTCTCTTCATGGAAAGCCCTTCATATGGCCCCCACTTCATAGGGGTGTTCTCAAACTTAAATAAAGATATATTTTATATATATACACAACAGAAGGGGGAGGCAGAAATTCTTCACCAAAAAGTAACTATTTCACTTTCTAAAACATTAAGAATAATTTTAAAAAAWTAATTTAAAAGCCTGTGAACTTCCTGATTATACTCCAAAGATGTTGAGGTAAATCAGTTGATTAAATTAGAACACATAATGGGGTCACTACTTAATCAGATGATATTAGGACAGCCTTTGTCAAATCTTATAAACAATTTCATTAATCTCCATTTCAAGCTATTTTCTATAAAACTGCTTTCCACCTGCCATCCTTGCCTAAGGAAAGCTTGTCCCAGAAACCCACATAAAGTCTGGAAAATCTGTAGATACTGAAGTATACTTCTACAGCTTAATTACATTTTTCCAAGGAAAATCAGATGAAGGTAGATGTTATGAACCAAAAAGCTGCCTGGGTAAGCTAGACCTCTCTCTTCYGTAACACCAAAGGCAAATCTCATTTTGCCAAGCAAACCAAGATGTCCAGCACCACTTTGGCTTCAATAACAATACTGATATTTTCAGAGAATACAACAGGACTTATTTCCAGCATCAGCCAGATACATGTTATCTGCATGTAACCTGTATCTCACATGTTACTTATTCACAAGGCAAGGGCTTTTGTCCCTGTTGGGAGGGGGAGAAAAGGTGGTTCATCCCAATAGAGAAAAAGGCTGAGTGCATTCACCCCACATTCACCCCACACATGCCATGTGATGGAAAGGTCACAGCTGACTGAGACACAAACAGCCAGACTGGGGGGACCATGTTTTCAGGTCATCACTATGCCATAAAACCTTATCCACAGCAGATACGGAAAGCAAAGATGACGTTAACATCAATAAGAATGTATCCCTTCTGAAAATGTCACAATTCCTTTAAAACTTGGGTAACTTCACAAGTTTGGAGGTTGAACACATAACCATAGATATTGYAGTGAAAACTGCAACACAGAAAATACAGAGCATTGCTAATTAGACTGAAATGATACAGACCTTAGTAGAGGAAAAAACTCCACCTTGTTATAAACCCATCATACCCACATGGCCAAGCAGGGACACAAAAGTCTCCCAAGAGGACTAGTCAAATCCACACAGCAGACCCTTTACAATTCTCAGTGAATAATCTACCAAATAACCACCCCTGAAGGGTCCTGTTCATGTGGAATCCTCAGTCAGGAGCATCTTTCCAATCATTCAGCTCCTTTTACCTGCTGCCAGTATAGAGTCTCCAAAAGGATGCTAACTTCACGTCTCTCTTTCCCCACACCTTTGTGTTACTGAGACAAGAAAAAGGATGAACTTTTCAATTCCCAGTCTCTAAACTTTAACCTCACTGTATACATGACTCTTAAAACATATAGAACACTAAAACCAATATCATTACAACAGCMGTGCTTCAACAACTGCAAAGAACARTAAATACCAGATTCTTATAYCAASTTACAAACATTTAGTTCCTTTTAAAGACATCCATCCCAAATCTGATTTCACTAAAATTCTTAATACAGACATTTCAAAAAGGATGTCATTGATGTGCAGGCTGTTATTTTCCCAAAAGTTAATGGAATTCACAAGGTGTTCTACATGTCAGACYTTCCTTGCTTTTGAAGAAGGGCTCTAAAATGTTAGATCCAAGCAACATTTGCACTTCCTTTTTTCTTCCTAWTTCTSCATGATTACACACTAACATACAAGMAGCAAAAGAGTATCTTCTGGATCTAAACYATGGAAGGACAGGGACAGGGAATGGAGGGGAAGCAATAGATATAATACATACGGAATTCTTTAGTCAGAACCCTACAGCTGGCAAGCTTTTGTCTGCATTATGAGGTTTTGAGGTTTTTTCCTCCCTAATTTCCAAGAGTTCTGAGTCCTGACAGAAAGCACATAATACTGACTAAAATGTATTTAGATTGAATACTCCAGAAGGGGAMAAAAAGGCAAAAAATTATAGTAATTTTTAGCTTTAGAATACAAAGTACAAAAACATAGAAGTGGTCCTTCAAAGAGAGATTAAAAGAAGCAGATAAAAGGATAAAATAATTATGGGCAGTATGAAGACTAATGTGAAGTCATGTGAGAGACTAACAGCAAATGCATCCTAGGAACCAAAATGAATCCGATGGATGCAAGCCAAACATGATTATTCAGAAGATTAAAGATGCTATTAGAGGTAAAGACATGCTTCAGAACTCAGAACCCTATCTAAATAGAACTGACTTAAAAATAMAGCATAACAGGAAGCTAATTTTATTAAAGTAAAAAATCAATTTTTAGGAGAATCTTACTAACAGTAATTAGTAAAGCTATTTCTAAACACATCAGAAGCAAAAAGCTTTCTGGTAGAAAAAAATACTCAAGTGGTTATAGCATTATCAGAAGGTGATATTTGAATAATAAATTAATTGTATTTTATTCAGCAACACGTTTTGAAAGAAAAAAAAAGGAAAAAAAGAAAACTAGAACTTGAGAAATCACCTTTAAACTGAAATATCAGTAAAAAGAGTTTTTTAAGTAAGTTGTCCTGAAGTAATGATTTTCAGTAGAGCTTTCAAGAAAGAATTCCAATATATAATGTCCACATCCTTCAGCATACTCTACATCTCTTACATGGGTCTCAGTACAAAAAACATGGAAAGCAACCAATATAATAAAAAGCTTTAAAATGTGCCACGGGTTGATCCTGGGAATTCTGGGGCAACATATCCAACATTTGTAATGGACAAGTTCACACAAGTAYAATAAAACCCAGAGTTCTCTACACTTGAACAATTACACTATACTGARAAAGAGCCTTTGCAGGAAAAATCCACAACTCACAGAAGTAASGGACTTTTTCAAAGGAGTGTGGACATCATCTAACTGCATGAGTTACTTAATGTTCTCTTTTTATCTATTGRTATCTTCTTTACACTTGCATTCCCATAACTGTATGACATGGTATATGGTAACAATGTGGTCATRGTGATACAATAAATACTATTTAATAATTATGATCAGATAAATAGTATWTCTATTAAGYACAATATATGTTTAAAAATATATATTAAAGTACTTTTAATATAYCTATTGTTAAATTGTTAAAATTGAAGCTGGGGAAAAGGCTCAGTCACTATCCCTGAATCTTGTAATGATTGCTAAACAAACAATACAATTTACAGTCTGAAATGCATAAAAATATCTCCAGAATGAGAGARGAATTGTTTGTTGCCATTAATTAAGAAACATGAATTTTTACTTCAGGCCAATTAAATATGCAAAGTACACAGTTGTTCTCACCAAATGTACAAACTTGCTATATAGCTATTAACACTSAACTGAACAAAACAAGCAGACAGGTCTGGTTTTGAAAGATAAAAGCTTTAAATTAAATACATAAATAAATACAATAAAGATCTGAAAAAAATTTTGACCTCTCCAGAGATTATCCCTGCTCCATAATCCAGCAGGAGGAAGTGGAAATCCTCTGCCACACCAGGAGYACAGCTTAATTTGAGGAACTGACACTGGAGCAGGTGAACAAATGRAATAATGAGGCCAAGCATCTGAGATAAGATCCACTCAGTTAGAACTTTTTTTCAATTTTYGTAGCTAAAGGGAATAAAATATATTTTAATAGTCAGTGTATTGTGGTGTAGGGAAAGCTAAAAAAAAACCCAATTTTTTTTTAATTACTGAGCCAACAAAAAGCTGGATGCTGCATGATTTGAAAGCTTTCTGCAAATGTTTACTGAGAATTACATTCAAGTGGTACAAGCACAATGAAATGAAGGAAAAACAAAGGAAAAATCTTCAGCAAGGAGCAAGCCTCTACATCCAAATGCTAACTTTGTCAAATCAGATGCTGCATTAAGCATGCCACCTGTTTCCTTTCCCCTACAGTCTTTGGAAAATGGAAATGCTTTAAATATTGCCTAATTCCTCTATTGGCAAAGTCTGYCCTTACGTTATAGTATCAGTAAGAGTCTAAAAGATATCCAGCACTTCTCAGAGTCCAGCACTTCTCGGGGTGCTGGACTCAGCTATTTCTTCCATCCCTTGTCTCCTGTTCTATTCCACTGCTCCTTCTCCTTCCATTCCAGTTACCTTTCTTAAAGGCTCTCAGGTTGCATTCACACTTAATCCCCAGTTACCAGAACGATGAGTAAAACCTGTGTAGAAAGAGCATCTGCCTCCTTCAGTACTGGCTATTCCTAAGGGTGCCATGTCCCATATTCAGGAGTCATTTTATTCCCAATCTGGAGTCCCCAGGTAACAGGTTTCAAAGTATCAAAGCTCCCCTTCAGGCTGTAACATTTGCTGTGAATAGTGGCATTGTGACCTTCAAAGTAATGCCAATAAAAAMCAGTAGGTTAACCATTCTCTATAGCAAGATGAGCTTTGCATCTCACAGGAAGATGAAATTAAAATGGYCAGAGATCTATAACAGCAGACCACTACATGCATGTTGTATCTTTGATTTGGGTCTCTTAAAGCAGAAWAAAAGACTAAAATAATTAGCAGCAYGAGGAAGGAAAGTAAAAGCATACTTCTAAAAACTAGGTTAAAAATTTAGTATTTCAAAAAAGACTTCATAAATATATTAATGAGTCACTGTTACACATTCAAAAGGTGCTAACACAGTAATGGGATTTTTTAAAGGTTTTACAGGATCAGAAAGTTGGACTGCCATAATTAGGCCCTTGTGTTTAACAGTGAAGAGAGCATTAGAAAATCTAAGGCAKGCTGCAGCACAGAGGTGAACTACTCTACAGAAGAGCTGTGTATCAGGCAGTGCTTGGTTTGTGTGTAAAGCACAAGACTAAAGAAGACCCCAAAACTCCAAACCATGGAAAAGGATTAGGTCTCTATCCTTTCTTTCTGCCAGTGAGTAACATTGGTTAATAACACAATATGCCAAAAACTTCATTTGTTCTTATTAATATAAAGTCAATTGTCTGTTAAAATTCAGCAACTCTTTGTTCTTATATTACAAAAAGGTTATTTTGGCTAAACTGTTTATTACTGAGAATAAGCAGYTCATTAATCCTTATTAATTTCCTCTTTACAATTAATGCCTCTGATCAGCCCTGCATGCAGAAATCTTTCTGTTTCTGCTCAGCAATTATTTTCTTAGAGCATCTTAAAGATAGGGTGATCAGAATATCATCTCTTGATGAACTGCCACACACACAAATCCAAAGTCAAATTCAGTAAGCGTCATACTGTCAGCGTGCGAAAGTAAAACTGGAACTGGTAACATGTAACTTAGGGCAGCTTGTAATGTGTCTGTCCAGTGATGGCCCTAGAAATGGGGAAAACTAAAGCAATTGAGTCTARCTTTAAAATAATATTGGATATCAGGAAACTACATAGCCTGGAAAATACAATTTTTAAAAAAGCTCTAAATATTCAGTTTGATACTCTAAATTACTAGCTACAATTTGAAATGGCTAATCACTTAGCCACATCAATGAGCCAMTGTAGGTATGAGATGTAAGAAAACTTGTAAAAAATGTAATGACTAGATGTCTTGATTTGACATCAAGAACATCTGAAACAAAACATATATACTCAGACTATAAAAAAGGAGTATTGCAGCATATTGGTTCCTAAGTCCATAGATTTCTACTTCATCTTATCAACTGATTTAACACAGTGAAAGGGTAAATAAAGCAATAAAAATATTTAGAAATTTAACATGGTGTTGGGAGAGAAACAGAGCCAGAAAAAATGGCACCATCAGTTACAAGCGCTGCATGGCACTTGGATATGGTTTTTGCCTCTGGTGTTAAAGCACACTTGGAAGTTTTTCATATTCTCAGTTTGAACTCTAAGAAGTTTTAGCCATTCTGCCCTCTTATACTTTTTACATGTACTGAAATTTTAAGATATTTTATGTCATTTAATTACTGATACAATTTCTCCAACATGTTTTAATTGCAAAAACCAATTTCCTATAAATTACAATCAGGAGGATAAACCACATTGTCTTAGTATGTCTATGTCTTAAATAATTGYGTAATCCTCTCTTACTGACATCAACAAGAATGCTCAGGAAATATACTAATCAATAACAGCATACACCTATTAGTTTTTAAAAGTATGCATTAATGATATRAAAGCTGTTCTGCAGAAGTATATCCCCTTCATTATTCCATGTGACATTCAGAGCTAGTCAAGTCTGTATGGAAAACACAAACTTTTGCTGGAGAAAGAATGGCACAGCCATCTTGCAGACAAGATTCAAGTGTGATGGAACAGCAGGAATCAGGAATTATGATGAGCTGAAAACATCTGAGAGTAAACAGGCCAYGAGCCATCTGTTGCTGTATCTCCCCACCATCTGAAGTACCAAATAAAATCTCAGATTTTTACTGTGCATTTAGTGAGGATCATTAATCCTCAGCCTTCTAGTTTTTATACAATTGTTTCAGCTACACTTCTCTGCAAAACAATTTAAAATCATTTTTAAAGAATTCTTTATATATGCTAAGTCTACAAGCATTCCTACAGCTGTATTTAGGCTCTGCATTGGTTCAGTGAGAATGAAAGTTGTGAAAACATATTACAGGTAAATTTTGACAACCAAATATTTTCATTGCAGAAAATATCTGTGTTTATAGTCTCAATTCCCAAACCTAAAATTAAACATCCTGGCACACCTGTAATTTTGAATGTTAATTTTCAGGGTGATTTGGCTTTTGCTTTCTTTATGTTTGTTTAGCACTGGCTTGGTTTCTTTTCAAATAAAAAACCCACACACATCAGAAGCATTGATTATTTTCCTCCTTTCTTTCACTTTCTACTCTGAAGTACTAATCACTATCTAAGTTTTACATGCATACACCCATATACACAACA
Source organism: Alauda arvensis (assembly GCA_902810485.1). Classification (NCBI taxonomy): domain Eukaryota; kingdom Metazoa; phylum Chordata; class Aves; order Passeriformes; family Alaudidae; genus Alauda; species Alauda arvensis. Next base: position 2,423,470 of record CADDXX010000001.1, read on the forward strand.
CACCACCTTACTTTGAGATAACTGTCTCTTTCTCCAAGGAATCACTGTCATTTTTAAGCTATTTGTGAACAGGTCAATCTTGAAAACAYGAAAAATAAACATACAGTCTTGTTTTCCCCATTATCATTACTGGAATAGAGCATTATTTCAGGTAGGTTCCACATCTGATTCCTCTCAGCTACTTACTCCTAATGTCACATGGTTCACTTGTCTCAGGATAGTAACAGTGCAGCAAATCATTTCTCTGGATAAASATCCAGCATGTTCCATCCTGCCTCTCCCAATGCAGAATTATATGCAATGGGATGCAATGGATGCAATTTTATAGAATCAGAGACTGTTAAGGGTTTGGAAGGGACCTTTAAGTTCATCTAGTCCCAACTCCCTGCCATAGGCAGGACCTCCCTCCAGACCAGGTTGCTCAAGGCCTTGTCCAACCTGGCCTTGAACACTGTCAGGAYTGAGGCATCCACAACCTCCCTGGGCAACCTGTTCCAGTACCCCACCACACTCACAGTAAAAAAATTCTTTCTAATATCTAACCTAAATTTTGCCTCTTTCAATTTGCACCCATTASTCCTTGTCCTACCACTACAGTTCCTAACAGAGTCCTTCTCTGGCTTCTCTGTAGGCCCCCTTCARACAAGTAGGATTTGAAATTTAAGCCAAGCTGTTTTATTCAGTTTCTTTTCTAAAACCCTGTGTTAGCTCTTCAAAAAGAATTTTTAAAATTTTTTTTTTTATGTAGAGCTAGTTGCCCTAGAATTATCCCTTAGTCTGGAGTCTAATGAATCTCAGGAATCCAAATTAAACATCAGACCTTCAATAAATCAAAATTTGTGTTCAGATAGGAGGTGTTGGAAACATAATCAACCTTATTATTTATACTCAAGAAAAKAATGAAATAAAAACAGCAGAAGCACTTGAAGTACATGGAGCTCTTAATATTATGAAGGTTTTCACTAAAAGATGAGCCCCACTTATGCCATAAAACTCACTAAAATAACTTTTCCCTGCACTACAAATCTTCTCCACCTGAGATGCACAAGCAATGCCCTGGAGTCTGTTACTCTTACAGATGCAACAGACTAGAAAGCCTAGAAAAGGCTTTCTCCTTTAAAGCAGCACCATGTCAGCCATTGTAAAGTGAAATGCTGTGCCTGCCAAAATTCAAGTCTTACTCTRTGGACATCTTCTATGCCCAAGAGGATTCACAGAAGCACTTAATACTCTTCACTAGAAAAACACTCATAATAGACCAAAGGCTGAAGGACTWCCACAGAAAATTCAGTTATTCAAATGAAGATTTAATGTGATTAAATAATTCATATTTTCCCTACGTATTTGAAATGCATAAGAGAAAAGCCTATAGCTGTTTCTATTTTTCAGAACTCTCTTCTTTTAAGTAATCAGTGACACTATATCCTACCATGTTATTCTGCTTAAAGTACCACCTTCCAGCTTTCATTCAATTTTGTATTGATTTTGTCTTTCAAATGCAATTCATCATTATTGAAAACTSTCTCTAGCATTTCTCTCAGCAGAGACTACTTTAGGTTTCCTGCATACTAATTATGTTCTATGGAATATAGAAAAAAAGCTTAGGGTTGAGAAGCTTTTCTTCTAAGCCATACTTCATTTGGGTTTGAAAACAGTTTTTAAAAACGCATACTCTCATCCTATATTCATCCACTACCATGTTGCTGGGCTCAATGTTCATAATAAGCCCCTTCCAAAGGATATATTCTATATTCTGCCTCTTCCTCATTTAAATTTTTACCTTCCATTTTTTGTAGTAGCAAAACCCACTGCAAATTAAGTGCCTCAAAGGAGTGCTAATGCTCCAGATATGGTGTGTTAAATAAAAACACTGACTAGAAGTATAAATTACATCAGTTGTGACTTGTACTGACAATGGCAGAGGTGACATCCTCATAACCAATGTAATAAAATCTAGATTTGTGTAGCACTTTCAGAACAGAAATACAAACTGTATTTAAGAGGTAAACTATGAACACATGGAATTTGTTTTCTAAAGTCTCTACAACTTTCTGCTGTCTCCTTATATTCAATAGGTACAATTTTTATCAACCATCCCAACTCAGAAACCTGATGGTACAGCAGCCTTCTCTTTACACAGTTTCACCAGAACTCAAAGTGCAGCCTTGCTTTCTCAAAATGCCCATGACAAGTTAGACAATAAGCATCTGAAAATAAGCATAATTTCATTCTATCCCAAGTGAAATCAAAAGTTTGTTGATTTCCATAGACCCTGAAGTTTGCCTCCAGCTCAAACTTAAAGACAAAACAAGCACAATTTAAATGTGGCCCAAGCATTTAAGTATGATACCCATTAAGACCTCAAATTCCATTAACAGATAATTTAGCTGTATTCATACCAAATTACTTAAGGCAGCCTGCAGTGAACAACAGAGAGTTTCTACCCAAGCTGAGACTTGGTGAAATACATCAGCTGAGAAACACAACATTTTAAAATTCTAAACATCAGTTTTTGATAACTGTATTTCACAACCACATTTTTGAGATTGCTTGGGGTAAAACTCCTGTCTAAGTCAAAAAAAWTACAAAACTAGTCACTAAGTAAACGCTATATTTGGCTCTACTCTCACTTACAAACAAAATAAAATTATATAAAATCAAAATAGGATTTAAGCTAGCACTTTATAGTCCCATCAGTCTAGAGTTTCTTCATCACTTTAAGGCARAAAAAACCAGCACCTCTATCAAAAGAATTGATCCTGTCCTCTGTACAAGCCCCAGCCATTCATATACCCACTTATACAAGCGTAAGTCTTCACTCAGTCACACAGGGAACAGAATTGGGAAATTGATTCATGTCCAAYTAATTAAGAAGAAAAACTTCCCAGGGAGATGCATTCAAAATTGCCTTCACTTCTTCCTGATATATCTCGCCAGGTCTCCCAATAGAAACTGAAATAAGGCAAAGCCACATTTTAGGGCCTGCCAGCATGACATTGGCCATGCTGSTCCCCAGAAGCAGAGACAGAACTGCCTGAAACAAAATGCTTCATGYTTGTAACTGGTAATGGAGGCAAAGCTACCAAACTTTGGGATCAATWGGATATCCATTTGGAAAACCATTTCTCTGGAAACTGCTTCAGGTACCTCACTTGCAATACACCTGGCTGAAGTGGCTGAGGCTGGCACTTGAGTGGTCTATGCCACAGAAAGGCTGAGTCATGCAGAGTCAAACACACCCTCACAAACAGCTTCCCTTCTGTTGTGGAATGATTTCTGAACATCTGGGCTGTTGAGACACACAGTGAGACATAGCTGGCCCTTGATACACAGGAGTACCAAACACATCCTGCTTGTGTCCCAGCAGTCAAAACCAATTTGAAGATGTAAGATCAGCAAGAACACCCAAGCATCACAACGACAGGACTTAGGACAGAGCAACTGTCAGCTCTGCTGGACTGCTCATGCTCAAACACCACATAATATTGGGTAGAAAAAGCCAGGAAAGAGGAACAGGCAAAGCATTTTCATAAATATTTAMATTACGTATTTTTGCAATGACTGTTAGCTGTAAAAATGCTTCAATTAAAAATTAAGATAAAAATCAGACTTATGGTTAAGACCAGGCCTGACCAAAACTGTTATTTATAACTCAATATCTAAGGAATAGGTGTCCACCAGCATTTCTGAGGCCCACCCACAAACATGCTCTTTACTTTAAAATTTAAAATCTGAATGGATTTTTTCCTGTGTAATTACACAASTCCAGTCTGCTTTATTAATGGGTTTTTTTTACATATATGAAAAACATGCCAAAGAACTGCACTGCAGTGAAGCAGAGTCTACCTACACAGAGCTTTTGTAATTTTAAATTCTTGTGAATCCAGGGTGTGAGATTTAATGACTATCATCACAAGGTAGTCAGCAGAGACCACACATTAAAATTCAGTTTCGTTTGTCTTCTAAAGAATGGACAAATACTAGTTGGTGTATGAGGTCTGACATGAAGCCTTTTTGGACAAAAAAGTAGTGGCTTTTCAAACTCAACTCACAAGCACCTGAATTTTCACTGTGGAACTGAGGTCAAATTGAACAAGAATATTAGGTTTTGCCTGAAAGTTTCCTCTCCATCAAGAGGACAGAGCTCATAACTTAAGATATTAACCCTATTTCCTTATATCAGTGTTGGTACAGAAGAACCTTTCTTACATTTCTTTAATACCACCCTTCAAAAGGAATAACATTTAAAGTGCTAGCTTCTTCAGAGACTGCAGTTATGTAAGAGTCAGCTCATATCAGTTCCATCTTTAATGGAAGATACATATCCTTGCTGAGGAAATATTATGAGTAAAAAAAAAAACCCATTGAATATGCTAAAGTACCATGGAGAAAGTTTTGTTTACCAACAAAAAGTACAATTCAATTTGGACAATCACTCACCTGAAGTCACACTTTCTAAGGTTCCTAAGTACATCTGATTCAGCTGCTGCCTGTATCATACCATTGTGTTAGTGAAAAGAAAAGTATTTTTCCATTTTTCCACTCACCTCTCTGGCAGTCTTTGCTGGAATCTGTCCTTGAGCGTCTCTCAACTTGCGAGCATTGTCAAGTTCTGCTTGAAGCTGTGAAGCTAAATCCTTCAAAGAAAGTGATAATACTCCATCACTTTAACTATCTAAAACTTTTAGGAGATGTCTATATAAAAATGAACTATTCATGCCATGTTTTGTGTTTTGATGTAACATTTTAAACTCTAAWGACACAAAAACCTAAAGAAAATGTCAACATAATTCACACGACTCTTTATAAGATATAACATTAAAAAATTGTTCAGGATAGAGGCATCTGAAGTATAGGAACAAGTATTGCCTTAAAAAGACCAGAAAACATATTCTTAAACATTATTAAGTTCTACTAATAAATGCTTTGCATAACTAAGCATAGTTATTACTTTATGTATAGGAATCTAAATAAGGAAGCCTGAACACATCACATCCTTTTTTTTTCTTGTACACACACACACACACACACACACATATACACACCTTCACACACATACATCAGCTCTATGGGTCTAGGGAAATAACTCTCAGAAATTTTTGCTACAAAGTTTCACATTTCTCTACACTCCATGTCCAACTTTTGCACTTCAGACCTTATTTTGAGAATTAAAATGTACAAGAGGTAGAAAATAAGAACTGTTTACAGTCTTGTACAAACTGGTTTTGATGCTTCTGCTCTTAACTACTAATACCTATTATGCCTAATAACTAAATACAAGTATATCCTGGATTGCTAGGAATTGCCATCCTATCAACCTGTAAAGACTAGAACCATTTATACCCTAATCCCTCTGCCAGTGTCATTGATTGGACTCCAACCATCATGCCCATACTTGCCACCCCAAAATTAAGTCATTTGATCAACACCAGGCAGCAAATCAGTAACAAAAATAGATTCAGAATTCATTTGGCCCACATGGCCAACCTTGAGCTCCAGCTGCCAGGACATGCTGTTACATAACCATCTGTTCTGGTGTGTGGGGATGAACTTGCTTAAACAAGCTGCATTTTCTATTTGATTAGAGACAGACCATGAAAAATATTTAAAATGCCACAAGGCTATTATATATTATATATTATATATATATAATATTAGCTATTTTATTATTTAAACTATTGTTGTTTAGTTTCAGTTTGGTTTTTTTAATAGGTTGATTCAGAGTGCATATATAGAAAACTGTATATATGAAAACAGTAATAAAATTGTAGTACTGGTTTCTGCCACAAGATTTGGGTCAAAACAAAATGACAGAATTTTAAATTAATTACACACTCCCCACAGAATACWTGTATATTTTTCATCAAATCACTTGCATTCAGTTCCTTATCAGGTTGAAAAGAAAAGGGCCAGATTTGAGCCCGAAGTTTCGTTTCAGCAGTATCAGGAAAGAAGTTTACAGACTTTTGCTGCTTCCCATCTTTGGAAAACCTTCTCCTCCTCAGTACTTCAGCAACTAGTGTATAGATAGCTTACACTTCACCAGTCCCTCACAAACCTATCATATAATTACTTTCATAAACATATTTTTCCTCACTAGTGTATGTTTTTAGTATTAACTAAGAAAATTARAAATTAACATATGGACACTTCTATTTAAATAATGAACATTATACCTTAGTAGGAAATGCATTGCTTCAAGTTACTTTTAATTCACCTTTGAAGCTAATAACATTTCAAATGGACAGGATTTCTAGATAAGGTATTGCTGTTCAAATGTTTAAAGCTRCATACCCACATCTATGTCTAAAGTCTGTAAAAAAAAGAATTTATAACATAAAATTGGTTTGGAAAGAAGATATTTAAAAAAGGGACACTTTTTCTTAAAAAAACCTGAATTATCTGATAGGGGCTTTAACAAGGTTCAATACCATGCCCTAGTCCAGCAATAATGACAAAACATACTAAACTTTTTACAAATCAAAGAATCAATACCTCTTGAGAAATATTCATTTACCACTTGGAGTCATAACAYGTTTTATATATTACTATAAATACATACTTATTTATTATTTCTTAAAGATGCAGATTTTAGTGCAAATATTATGTCACAAGAGGCAAACTAAACAGGTGCAGTAAAAATTAATCTTAAAAAATAAATACAAAAGCCCACAGTGATAGCATTTGCTTCTAAAAAATACGAAAATAGTTCCTTAAGAGCAGCTATTCAGAGCCAAGCGCTTGAAAAACACAGCTAAATAACTAACAGACTCTGACCTTGTTATAACTGAAACTTCCAGACAGTACTGCTGGAAGYGAATTAACTCATTATAGCTATGCTTAATGTAATAAGTAAAATACATAAACTTCCAAATCTAGCATTGCACAAGAGTGAAACTCTTGTTCCCTCAGGTAGCTGGCTGAAACAAGCCACGTTCAAGGTGCARCTGTTTCCCCCAGCCCCACAGAACAACCTCACACAAAGCATTCCACAGCTGTTCTCAGTGCAGAGCTGGTTGCAATGGCATATGCTATTCCTTTCAGTTTTACAATTTCCATTTCATAATTAATAAGCCTGCTTATACAGCAGAGCTATGGGCCACAAGCACCTACTTGTGACAAAGCTGATGAAATAAGTAAAGCTCCAAACACTGTTTACTAGCAACAAAGACAGGGAGCTTTGCAGCTTTCACCTGCTCCCTTTTTTATGAAAAGACAATAAATACTATAAAAGGGGCAGAGAACAACTGCTTTTAGATATGGCTTATTCTAAAAAACCCGGGGTCCTGAATCCTCCATTTTAGTCTATGAACTACTGTGTTTAAAGCAGAAATTACTGTAAAAACAGTATCTTCAAATCCTACCAAATTTTGCAAGTCTTTATTTGCTTGAATCAATGCCCTTTTAAGAAAAAAACCCAAACAGTTAAATCACTGTGAGCTTTGAAGAAAAATTGCAGTAAATCATGACAGTTTTTCCCAGTCATTACCGTGTCTCCCATGAGTTCTGCTTTCACAATCCTCGCTCCCAGCCTGTTCATCTCCTCTTCAGTAAGGACCCGAGGTGCCTCATCCTTTGTTGATCTGTAAAATACCAGCTGCACTAAAGCCACAGAAAAACAGTGCAGTATTCACCTGTAGAATTAAGTATGATAARCCTACTCTACTCGTATATATGCTTCTATTGGCAAAACAATTGAAAACAACATATTAGAAACATTTATTTGCGGACAGAAGTTGACAAGGACTCTGAAACCAAAGAGCTTGAATAAAATTTTCATGAGATTYGTTTCCTTTTGCTTTTGAGATCAACTCAAATGAAGAGCACTATCTATGAACATTTTCCCAGCATGAAAAAACAGAGAAGAGTCAGTAGCAGGTATAAGTAGGATTTTAAAAAAAAGGAAACAGACAGAGTTATTTTAACCCACTCTAATTCTTCTTTCTGGATTTGGCCATGCTTTTACTTCTCAGCTTCTGCAAAGTCACCCATTTCTGAGTTATTCTGTTTGTCAAATGGCCTTCCATCTCTTGAAAATTACTTACTTTCCCATATYTATTTGCTCACAAAAAAGTACAATCTTTGCATCTGAAGATGTTATGGCTGATACAGTAGAGCTYCCATAGAAAATTAACTGGTACCATTTAAAAATATGAAGTCCCCCTAGAGAAGCTACAGCTGGTAATAAAGAGTATTGTACCTTAATGTTAATATTAAAAACTTAGCATATGACGTTTTATGATATTTATTAAATAAGGAGTACAAGAAATGCTGCAAAGAGGCACCAAGTAAGTTTGGCTCTTGTTCTCTGACCCTTAGGAAGACTAAAACCAATAAGCTCTAGAAGTAAAATATCTAACACAAAAGATACGTAAGAGTACAGTTGGTTCCTGCTGTTAGAGAGAGAATTCACTCACTAATTGGTATGGTTAAACCCTGTAGGATTTGAAGAAATCTTTGAAGATGGTGTCCTCTTTAAGCACCAGATCTCCCCAGTCCTGAGAAAATTACCAAAGTTGTTTTTCTTCATTTTCAAGATGCCCAAAACTCAGCAGAATTTACATTAATTTCACCAGAAACAAAACATTCAAAGATTATGTTCCCACTTTTCCTTAAGCTTTATCTTTCAAAGCAAGGCATACTACGTCAGAAAAGGAAACAAAAGGTGTTTATTAATTCATGTATGCTTTTTCTAAGTGGTGCTAGTGCTTGAATCACTGTCTGAACTTTTTGAGMCTTGAGACATTGTTTTGATTTGCTTTTTATCTTGTCTCAAACTGAACTCTGAAGCAGTCACATTATTAAGTGTGACTTCCAGCAAACACTAGTTGATGGACTTTTCCATTAAGGGGAGATCCCTTGGACATCCAATCAGCACTTTTAATTAACCTGTGTCATAACTGTCCAAAACACTTYGATTTATAGGCTGAAGAAACTTCCTCTGTGCTTTAGAAAAGATAAAATTTAAAAGCCATACTTGCAGCATGAGAGCTGAGGAACTGAACCGGCAACACCTATTAATTCAAGCCTTCACCTCAAAGATTTACTTTTTATGATTGACAACACTACCAAAAGAGTACATGTATTACAAGTCTTGAAACTTTAGGAAGAAAAAGAAAGCAGCAGCTTATAAATTMCTCTCAACAGGTATCTATTGCACATATCCAAAGCTGAAATGTTCCAAAAGCAAGAATTTTCTACAAAATACAATTAAAAAAAAAAAAAGACTTCTGACTGAAGGAAACAGGAAGACAGGTTATTCACTATTTCAAAACACACAGAATCTCAGGAGTTAAGAAGTCATCTTAGAAGAACTTGGAAATAAGTTATGTCAATAAGCAGAGGCTACATGGTTTTGCAGGCCTAAGTAATCCCCACTTTACCAATGAGTCAGCTTAGTAATTGCATTGCTAAGAAATATGATTAAAGTATCAAAGAAGATGCACAATTGGGTTTAAGAGCACCAGAACGGAAAACACATGCAGAAGAAAATACCAGCTGAACAGTTTCCACATCTAGTTCTCTTCTATGAGGAAAAGAATTATCTTTTCTATCATAATAATTGAATTCTTYGAACTTGAGCAAGTAAACCACTTCCACACACAATCTCATTTCCCAAAATTTGCAGCTTTGTCCACTTACAATTACCAYTGCACTTAGTAAATGTGGCAGTTCAAAAAAAGTTACTGTTTTTGTACCTGCAACTAAAAAAAGTGAATCACCGTTATTAAAAAAAACAAACTGAAAAGACTAGCTGCTTCTTTGAAGAAAACAATACTGAGGCAATGGTATCACTAACTTCTACTCAATGATTSCATGTTCTACTATGTCTGGCTGGACGGGATGGAATCATTTTTCCCACAGCAATGTGGTGGTGCATTTTCCTCCACGTTGTGCCTAGCCCTCCCCAGGCCATTGTGCAACCCCAGGAATCTCCATTGTGCTTTGGCCTTTTCAGACCAATGAAGTAGGAACTCTTGCCAGGGTAAGGTGGGAGCACACTGTCCTCACCAGGAACTCCTGCTGCCTGCCACAGTGAACCACAAAGGCAGAAATACCATCAGCCTCTGGCAGCCTCTGATCATTTACTCACATGAACCACAGCCTGAGTGGAACAGTACCACTGCTACTGGAATGTTCAAAATTCCAGTGACTGTGCTGGCCTGTGGGCAGGATGTAAATTTACTGATGGCTGCAGCCCAGCACGCTGCCGCACACAGCCATGCTGTGTGAGGCCCCCTGAGCTCTCCCAGACCACAGTGGGCTGTGCCAGCATCACAGAGTGGGGCCACCTCTCAGAACTCACCAACTCCCCAGTCTGCAAAAACTACAGCACTGTCATAGAAAGGGGAATAAAGTACCCCTTTATTCCCTCCACTCCTTGAGGTTCAACTCCTGCTTGTTGATAAATTCCAATACACTTTAAGTATTTCACTGAACTCAAGAGGAACTCTTAACAGGCATTTTTTATATATTCACATATATATATTTTTATACATTTATACACTTCTCTCCCTGTATCTTTTTGTCCATGTGCATGCACATGTTAATCAACCTACCTTACAGCAAGCAGAGTATTAACGTTGCAATCTCAGRTCTATATTTGTGACTGTTGTGATTGTAGTATATCCTATTGACTCACTATATAAATGTTAAATTAGTCAATAACTAAGTATTGCTAAAATCTTATGTTTTATCTTTAAAACTATAAATATGTTCAGACTGCTGCTATATCAGAGGCCATGTAAAAATTTCACCTGTGGTGAACTGATACTTTTACATCATATTAACTACAACATCACCTCTTGCTGATATCTTGGACAGTGGTTATTCAGGTGATCCTAATTAATTACAGATGTAATCCTTGACATGTAAACTGTTGATCAAGTCTGAGACAAAGATTGGACCTAGCCACACCTAAGCTCCATCAGGAGTTTAGAAAGCCAGGTTCTGCTCAGAACCTTGTGACTCAAAGGAAGTGTCCCCCCAACTCTTTTGCGTCTTCAGACTCTGTGTAAAACACTATTTTAACTCAGGTTTTTTTAAAAAAAAAAACACTTAAAAAAACCTGAGTCATTCATGTAGTAAATAATAGAGTGAAACCTACCACCAGAGTTAAGTCTCATTCTTATGACTTTTATAGATGTATATTCAAATTATATTATTTTTGCTATTACCTTAGACGGTGACTCTCTGAGCAATCCTAAAGTACTCATAAGTTAGTGACCAGCAGCCCCTCTGGTGCTGTGCTTTGGATTTCTCTGGAGACAGTGCTGATAACACAGCAGTGTTTTGGCTGCTGCTTACACAGCCTCAAGGCTTTCTCTGGGTCCCATTGTGCACCCCCAGCAAGCAGGCTGGAGTGAGCAGAGGCTTTGGGAGGGGTCACAGCCAGGACAGCCAAAGAGGCCAAAGGGCTATTCCATGCTACATAATGTCATGTACAAGAAAAAAAGTCTGGAGAGCAGTCTTTCCAAAGCAGCTGCTGCTCCAAAACTGATTGGGATCAGTCTGCTCGTGGGAGGTGGTGAGGGATTGACTGCCTTTGCATCATGTTGTTGTTCCTTTCCTTCACTCGTTAAATTGCCTTCATCCTATAATTAGTTTTCCTCCCTTTTGSTCTTCTGGTTTCCCTCTGCAGGGGTGAGAATGAGCAAGCAGTTGGGATGTGCTTAGCTACTTGCTGGGGTCAACACACCACCCACACAAAGCAACAAGCAGCTCCACACCTTCCACCCCATCCGCACCCCACAAAGGCAGGCAGAAAACAACTGTGGATTGTGCAGACCTTATACCTGAACAAAATCATGAACAAACCAGGACTCAAGAGGTGAGGAAGTCTCATAGGCTTCCCTTCAGACATGCCATGGACCATTCTAAACAGAAGTTTACAAAGTGCATTTAACTGGTAAACACCTGGCACTTCAGTGCAGTAACTATTGGGGTAATATTTAGGAGAAGAAAAAGGATTATTAAATTTGAATGTCTAATGTCTCACATATCATAGGTTTAATGCTACAAGATCATTTTTTCAGAATAACTAAAACAACTATAAAAATGTACTTCTCATTTTCCAGCAAAATAGCAACTGGGCAAACAATAAAATAAACAATAAAATAAGATATGACAAACACTTATGAATGTGACATTATGTATACAAACTAGTCATGCCAGAATGTGGAACTACTCCTGCCATGACTTGTACTCAAGCTCATGCTTTAAAAAAAGAAACAGATTAAGTAAACATCATGCAAATAATTTATATTTTTGCTATCAACGAAAATTCAAATGTCATTGGCTTCTATCAAAGTACAGCAAGTAAAATCCAGAAAAAAAAATACCCAACATACAAAATAAAAAGAACTGTGTAGACTAAGATGCCTAGTTYTGGTTAGTCATGCAGTACTCATTGATGTACATTATTTCTCTGGCAATGCACTATGAGGTATGTAAGTATTACATGTAGGAATAATTATAAATAAAATGAATACTTCATAACCCTGCTATAAAAAGTTTTTTTCTGCAAATAACTGACATAAACTTGTAAGAAAGAAGGAATTATATTTGATCATTTTTCATTAAATGCTTTTTTTAACTAAATTATATTATTCTTCTTACATACTCCAGTCAAGAATATTCACTTGTTCATCTTTCCCAAACAATTAAATAAAATCACCCTGACTCTAAAATACTTTTGCACATGCCTACAAATTATTGGAAAGATCTGAAAGAAAGGATTCATAGTAGCAATCACATTAGTCAAATCACTGGAAGAATCAGCAAGCTGCTACTACTGAAGAAGTGGAGGCCTTGAGCAGAGCAAAAGGTCAGTTCTCTCCAATTTACTTGTCTGACCACCTYTCCTTACTAATCTTTGTTGTCTCTCACAAAAGCAAGTCACAGAAAATTAAATTCCTACTGYCTATTATTAAGTGTGTTTTCTTTCYCACTTCTATTAATGCTTTCTCTTCACCACAGAAAACACACTTTCTATTAAATACCTGCTACTATTTTTCATTTGCTACTACTTTAGCATATGAGCTCATCTCACAAGTGGCAAACCTATCCCTGCTGTATTAATTATTTCCGTTTTTAGTCAGCATTTTCTAATGTTTCAAGATTGTATTTTATACATTCAATGACTGTTAAGATATTTTGCAGGTTTTTTTGCCTAAGAGGCCAATTTTACTGCAGTGTGAACTAACATTAGAAAGAAGCAGAAAATAACCTATCATTAGCAATTCTCAAATGTGCTGAGGAGAGAGATCAGGCAAGGGATGTTCACTACTGCTCAACTTACTTCTTCTAGCTGCCCTTAGCTGGAGGCTAAGACTCCTCCAGTCTAAAGAGATCTGATACAATCAGTACTCATACTATCAAAACAGAGATAGAGCTTTTTTTTATATCTTGCCATGAAAAATAAAAACCAAGTAAAGATGTTCATAAAATACCTAGAGGATGATGTTTTATTGTCAGATAAAATCTGTTTCTTCTCAGGGTTATCGCTTGCATGCTCCTGTTGCGACTTCTCTTTTTCATCACTTGGAGTTCTTTTCCAGCTTTTGCTATCAATTTCTTCCCTAGTACCTGATGATTTTTGATCAGATCTTAATTTCTCATTGCTACCTTCTGTGTGTGTTTTGGTCCACAGTGCAGTATCTTCACTAGGTTTCTGGAAACGGCTGCTCAAAGRGCCATGAGCTGAGTCCTCCTTGGAAGAGCACTGCTTTAACTTGGAGTCTCTGGGTGTACTGTAAGACGTTAAATCATCTTCAGAGGGTTTCAAAAATTTGTGTTTCAAGTTGCTTAGAGAAAAACTCTTTTCCTGATTTCGTTTTTCACTGGAGTATTTATCTGCTTTGGAGCTGTAGCCCCTTAATACTGAGTCCATGCTACTGTGTCCACGTTCCTGGTCTGCTCTTGACACATCTCTTTTGTAACCCCTGTCTTCCTGCATCCACCCCTTGCCATGCTTCTCCCTGGAATAGCCCCCAAACGTGGGTCTGTTTCTATCATCTTCATCTCGTGTAGCCTTTTCAACATGCTGTTCTTTCTTGTCTTTCTTGTCTTTCTCACCTTCTGAATAGTCAGTCTTCTTCCATCTTCCACTTCTATGATAATTTTCCTGTTTGGATGCAGCTTTTTCAGCTTCTTCTAATCGTGACTGAAATATCTCCACTGACTAAAAAAAGAGAACAAAAAAGTCATACGATTTTTAAGGCCATTATACACAATATCACCCAAAGGGGTACTGTGTAAGTATTTTAAATTTGCTATAAGATCCCATATATTAAAAACATTTAATAAGAAAAATATATAAAAGGCTGGATAGCTTTAAACCCTTCATCACTTGAGAGAAGCTTCAGAAGCTGTTTTTTCCTGCTTCTTTTTCCACATCTTACTTTACACATTAGGTATTTGTGCTTTTATATGACAGTGAACTTTTCYGAGCATCTACTAGTATGAAGACAATTTAACTGAAGATCCTTACCCCGTATCTCTCAGCTACAATTTCCTCAAAATTTCGCTTCTCTCTCTCAGCCTGCTCCTTCATCCTTTGGTATGATTTTCGCAGCCAACTTAGGCCAGCATCTTCTACCACTGTAACTAAAGTAGAAAACAATGAGAGGTTGTAGTTTTACATCTCAAGTAATTATTCCTATTGAACCTTATTCTGTATGTGACATTTAAGTTTCACCTAAACTTACTGTAAAAACTGAAGGAGTGCAAAAGAAAAACAGAACTAATATACAATTACAATCACATATTTTCRTAAGTTAATGCTGGTTATACCTCAGCAATACACTCATTTAATTTAAGCTTCTCTAGTTTGTCACAAGCAGTTTCCAAGACAGGAGTGGCATATGAGAAGTTGTGAAGTTTCTTCATGACATTAAAGAGCCTTCCTGTCATTTCCACATTCTGTGTCCATTCTTGGGCACACCCCTTTCACACAAACAAGTGAATTCCCTTTCTCAGAATGAGTAACCCACTGCTTCCCATGTGAGAAACTAGCAGTGGTCTTAACATTCTGAACATACACTTACTGATGCCTGTCAGCTCTTACAGATCTCTGATCTCTGTGACTCCTAAAAGTGGGCACATGCTAATGGTTTCTGGGACTGACTGTCCACAGGGAAAGGCTCTAAAAAAGCACAGACCCCACTCTTCTCTGTTGATAGAATACAAGGACCATTCTCACCACATAATAAATGTTTCATGACATTATGAAAAAGGTTTTATTACTGTGTTTGCTGGAAATGAGCAGGATAACCCTGGGGTAAGGAAAAAAGTGTTAAGGCTACAGAAATACTACTTTTCACAAAGTACATCTGTAATGTACTTCATTTTGATGTGACTCAGACTTCTGTGGGTGAATACTTTAAACTGTAATTTGTGCAATGGAACGAAAGGAACCAAATGAGTTGACAACAATTCATCTTGTCTTGTTAAATCATGCTTCTCTTTAATTAGTTCAAAATGGAGAATTTCTGTAAGGATATTGAAGGTCAAACCAGTCAAGATTAAACTCCAGTGAAGAGAAATTCTGCAAAACAATGTACTATGATACTAACCCAATATTCATCCATTTGGATGGAATTTTCATCCAAATTTTACTTTATTACATATATTATTAATAATGTATATATTATTCCTAATCCTGTTACAACAACATTAGGAGTAATTTGTTAGCAACACAGAGTCCAGAAATTGAAGACAGAAATTTAAGATTATTACTAAAAGTTGCTCTTTACCTTTTTTAACTGAAGCTTCTTCATCCTTCTCTGGTGGCAAACCTGTACCACCATCTTTCCAATAGGGATTGAGTTCTCTTTCAGATAGCATGGCCTAAAACAGAAATACTTTAAATGTGTGAACAGCATATGGTTCATATTTTATAGAGTATCTGATAAAGTTTGAGAGTTTTCTGTGTGAAGTCTGTGTTATATTGTCAATTCACCACCACCACTTTCATGGTCTAAGCATCTGTTGTACATATTGTTTTGGGTACCAAAGAAAAAGCAGACACTGGTGCAGAAAACACAGGAGTATAAACCTGCATGGACAGCAAGTAGTTGTGTGGGAGAGTCTATAAAAATCACTCTTTTCTAAGATTAAGAATACATATAAACTGTCATTAACCATATAATACATGCTGACATTCTGGTGATTTAAGATGTTCACAATAAATGGTCCTCCAACAGCTCTGAAACAATGCTCAGGAAAAAAAATATTAYTCCTGTGTCAAAAGACAATAACCAAGGCACTGCATGCTACACAAGAACAGTGATCCAGGTTAGTGTGGTTCCCAAGCACAACACAGCTAACTGGGAAACTTAATGGCAAGAAAAAGTCTGCTGTGAGATGTGAGGACAAAGAAATATTAGCTAGTGATCAGTCATTATGTTTTCAGATCAGACTACATAGCATTTAAAGAGGTAAATGAACCATTGAAGGAGCCATCAACTTAATGTAGAAAGATTTAGTTCAATGGCAGCAACCCTTTCTCCAGCCAGACCCTGAGTCAGGTATGTGTTCACCAACAACTGAGACATGAAAGGCACAACAACTGCTCTGAGTTGTTTCTTTAGGAAAAAACAAGCCTCAGTACCCTACACTTCAATACAGTAACTTAAGTAAGCTTTTACCACACTAAACAATGGTGCTCCTTTCACACACCAGGGAGAAGGCCAGACCACCAGTCTCTGTTGGTAAGTCACTGTTACTAACAGAACTTAGTATTAACAAAAGTAGCTTCCTCCCTATCTAGAAGACAGTTATAAGGCTTTTCTCCACAAGCCTGATGTGTGAAGCCTTCCATCCAAACAGACCAATTTAATTAAAATCATTACCACATCAGGCATTAGTTTTAATAACAATAAAGACTTACATATTTGAACCAATTCATTACTTTGTTCATTACACAACATTTAATAAAAGGTAGAAAAAATTAAGATATTAATTCCTCCTACCTGCTCAAGTTCTTGAGCTTTCTGTCGTTCCAATACTTTTTCTTTGTGTCTTTCACCTTTGACAGCTGCTACTGACGTTGTTTTCAATGACATGAAGTTTAAATTCATCCATTCTTCTCTCTTGAAAATAAACACAAAGAATCATTGTTCATAATTCCAACAAAAACATGGCTTATGTGCCAAACCAAAGCAGTGCAGCTACTGACAAATGTTGCTGACAGTAAACAGTATAGGTTCTACAAACACATATGAAATACTTCAACAAAAAGCAAATAAGATTTTAAGAACCATAATCTTCCAATTTTTTAATACTTAAACAAATTTCATGTTTCCCTGTAATATGAAATACATATTTACAATGGTATTTAAGACATTAGTAAACATGCAGATTGTAAAGACTGCTAATTATTAGCACAAACAAATACTGTGCATCTCATTTAGCTAATTCTGATCTCATGATCTCTTCTAGTGTATACAAAATCTGCAGTCAGTATCTAAACACACTTCATACCTCAGATATCCAGGCAGTAACTGCACCCTCAAACTTAACAGTTATACATCTAAATTCTCTGAACTGTACCCTTGATAACAGCTACAAAACTGCATTTACAAAACCTAAGCCAGACCAAGGAGATTTTAAAATAAGGACTAGAACAAAGAAAAGCAGCATATTAAAAGCCTAGATATATCTACTACCTGTATATGGGTAAAACCTGAAACCTCAAAAGCAACAGTGACCAACACTTCGTAAGCAATTACTCTATAAAGGCAAGTATTTAGAGCAATTCTACAATTCCAGTATAGCAACCAAAATGACCAGATTACATCTATTTTGAAACATGTCCTTGCAGAAGAACCTTCCTATCTTCAACAGAGTTCAAGTCTGAGTTGTCAATCTGAACAGATGCCACATGTCACTTTGTTATTTAGAAATTATGTTAGGCAACATGCCAGAGAATTTCAGAGGTGAAACACAACAATCCAGTTCTCAGATCTCCTCCAAGAAAGTTCCTCCAAGGAACTAAAAAATTATCTATCTTCAAGGGATTCAATAATATCTATGTCCACATCAGCAAGCAATGTGCATCAACAAATGTGGATGTGCACGGGACCTCTGGTGGTCATCTGAACCAAACCCTCACTCAAGCAGGGTAACCTAGGGCCAGTTGCCAATTTATTTAATTGTAGAAAAGCCACCAAAATTACGAAGAAAAAAAGTAACATGTCTAGTCAAGACCTTTAAGATGATGTCTTCAGGAAAATCACACTAACTTGCAAGAGCCTCAAAACCTGATAGAAAGAATTGGTGCTGAGCAACATTAAGTGCCTTGTTAAACACTAAGAACTGTCAGGGAGAGAAGCCTTCCAATCAATGAAAAGTAGCATTTACCCAGCTAAACAAAGACATTTGTCTGTAAAATAGGTTTTGCTCAACACTCTGCAAAAGAGCTCCCAAGGAACCTAAGTACATTGCACAAGCAGAATTTATCTCTGGAGTGGCTGTGAGCCTGCCCACCTGCAGGGAAGGTTCCTCCACAGCATCTGGGTGCTTGCTGACCTTCCAAGCATCTTCTGTGTCACCTGGCTGTGACACATTTGACTCAACCCATTCAACTGAAGAATCCTAAAAAGAGAGTTTAATGTAAAGAATAAAAATAATACCTTAACACACCACTTGATATCATGCAATACTTAGCAATTATATTGGTAATCAAACTTAATGCTGATTAGCATTACTAATATAATACTGTTTAATATTTAAAATACTGATAATAAAACCAGAATATTTATATTCAATCCCATAGATTGTTCCATCATGACCAAAACATTTCCCTTCATGAGCACATCACAGTATGGAACATTAACTCATCCTGGCAGATTATTTGCATAACTCTGCTAAAATTAAAAGAGTCAGAATAAAAACAAAATCAAAACCAATTAGGTTTATGACATAAGAAAACAAAGTTTTAAAAAATCTAAATGCATTACTAAGTATGTTGCACATTTAAAAAGTTAGATCAGTTACACAGCTCAATAGAAAGGATGGTACATGCTATTGCCTGCTATTTTTGTATCCAGCTTCCTAAACTTGCACTTGAAAACAGCGTACTGAAAGTTTTCATTTGAATCCAATAGGACTGCATTGAATAGAGTTTCTTTGCTACTCACATGAACCTGTCTTAGGAGTAAAAGACTTTGGATGAAAGTTACAGCCAGGACTGTGTTACATCCTAGGAGTCCCTATTGTGATCTGAAGGGTTTTGGTGACTCCCATGGAGAATGTGGGATATTTGTACCTTTGGTTACTTCCTACACYGATATTATATCCCACACTGATCTCTGGGATTAACCCCTGAAAAATAAGTCTCATTATAATGGACCTTCCCTCACACCATAAAAGTGACTCTGAAAATTAAAACTAACAGTGCCACTTGACTTGCACAAAAAAGACTGGGAAGATGTTTTCCACAATGTGGCCAGAAAGCAGCACTCAAATTTCAAATGCAATCTCTGCACTGTTCTGCCATAATGCCCTTCCATGTGAAGGCTTGTCCTTACAGATTMAAATGTTCAAGTCCTTCAGACCCATGTACAACTCCCATGTCATTACGAGTGCCCATGGTTGACCAACCAAAAGGCAGAGGTAATTCTGCTTAAAATCAAAGTCAAGTATTTGCAATTATAGACACATCTTTCTACCATATACCACAGACTACAGGGTATCTATGAAATCTTCCTCTCTATATCAGAATGAGGATTTCGTTTTTCATTTTCTTTCTGCWGAAAAACTATAAATCCCTTAGTTCCTAATGAGTGAATTTAATATTATAAAATTCACAAGCACTCACGTAACAGTCTATTTTAAATTGATTGAATACTCAGTACATTAAAACTGACAAATATTGCCACATTTTTTCCCAACAAAAAATTATAAGAATGAGCCTTAATTTTACTAGCCATGCATAACCACAGGGACTAAAATGGCTCAAGTTTTAAGACAGTAATTCAAATTACTTTAAAATTTCTTACTTACTGAAGAACTATCAAGTAAGTCATCCTTCTTTTCAGATTTCTGTTTCTTACTTTTCTTCTTTTCTTTCTTAGCTTTTTTGGAATGTTTATCCTTTTTCTTTTTTTTATGCACAGAATGTTCCTACAAGTAAATGGAAATGAGATGCAGCAAAACAAATCACCCATATACAAAAAAACAATCACAACCTACTTACCAAACTGCACTGAACAAAGGTAAAACACACATGAATCCCTTTTATTTTTACTACCCTCTCTCTCTTCTATGGGGGCAGGGGTRGGCTGAGGTGGTAGGGGCATGAAGGGCAGACCTCACATCCATAATCAATTTTCCTTCCCCCTCTCAGTATCTTTTTCATTGGAACTAAGGACTACAACGAAACAGATAATATCTACTACACTACATTTATTTTGGTCAAACCCATTTCTTCAGGTATCACTACATTACCAATACACATCTTTCCATTGTTGAAATATCTGCACATTAAAAGGATGTGATATTTAYGGGCTCCATTAAGGCTTCTCCAGTGAATGACCACAAATGAGACTTCTACAAAGCCTTGAATACTCCAGATTTCTCCCCATAGGTCTATCATTGTCTGATAGCACTTGTTTTCTGCATTTGGTAGAAATTAAAGCTAGAATTGAATGACTGAATTTCTTCCTCCTGGTGAATAAAAGGTAATTTCTACCTGAAAAAAGCTAATATCGAAGCATATTATGTTCCATTTTTCATGGAACAAAATCCAAAATTGGGATGAGTTTAAAGATCTCAAAGCCCTCAGAGTCTTCTGTTCATACAAACATTCTGTAAAGGTAACAATCCAATTCCATCATTTACAATGTCATCACCTTTTCCAGTGGTTCCACACGTTCATTCACATCAGCAGGCATCCATGTCTCTTCACCTTGCAGATCCTTTTCATAACTTATTTTGGCCTAAAATGAACAGAGAAGAAAAATAACCATGTGGAGTTCAGTAGCATTCCTCAAAGATGCACCTCTGCAAGCCATACTGACACAACCACACACAATGGTGAAAACTGCATTTCAGGCTTCAGAATGTTCCTCCCTTTCTAGTTATGGAGATAAAACCAGAAATACTTTTACTACTGCTTCTGAAAAAAAAACCATCACTGCAAACAGTTTCAATTCCTAAAAACTAGAAATTCCTTTACTACTTCTGCTGAAAAAGTAACCATCACGGCAAACAGTTTCAATTCCTRAAATGGATTTTTTAAGCCACATCAATAAAATAATTATTTTTCAGCCTCTGAAGTTCACTCTGTTATGTTTAGCATAAACATGACTTTCAGAAACAAGTTTACCTAAGTAAAATTTATCTTTAGGAAATTCTTTATCCCATATATCATAAGCCATAYATCACCATACCCTGATTAAACAGGAAGAAAGTTATTTAATCTTGTTACAACCCTAATTTTGTGTTAGATAAATCTTGCAAACTTTAACGTGCTTTTGGGTTTTTATTTATTTGAGGAGTTTCTTTAGAAACAATTAAAATCAAAACAAAAACTAAAGGCAGAGTTTGGAATTCTAATCCTTAAACACCAACTTTTACAGAAAGTGTTGTCAAACATAAGCCAAGAGAACACATRTAAGTTTAAGACTGATACTTAAACAAAAAAGCCTGTGCACTGCACAAGACAGTAACCTCCCTACTACAGGGCAGTTTCTCTTTTTTTGATATAGCYAAGAAGGAAATCTGMAGCTTTTGTCCTGATAGAAAACAAWGCTTGCAGGAAGATGACCAATACATTATAAGGGCTCAAAGAACAGAAATACCTAAAATAAGTTTAATTTTTTTTTWAAGTGMTAACTCACAAGATGGGACTGCTGTTCTGTTTTTGAACACTGGCATTAGCATATTGAAAGTGGCAGAACATAATGAACTTTAAAAAAAGCAAAAAAGGCCCACTATGTATCTGTTCCCAAACAAAACACCCTTTTTAACCTTGTCTACTTACTAAGCAGCTCCATGTGATAAACTTTCTAATGCACTTGAATGCAAGCAAAGCAAGGCTGCCACCCAGACTTCTTGATTTTAAACAAAGGAATATTGTAAAACAAACAAAAAATAGTATAAATCAGTATGAATAAAGAGGCCAAGGCTAAGACTTCCATCTATAGAATGAAACTGACAGTTTACAAAGGTGAATGCTACCGCTTAAAATTCAAAAGGCTGGCACAAAAAAAGAATGAATTAAGAAAACATTCAGACATCTATTCCAACATCAGAACACTTTCTAGCTTATAAGTAAACAAAGTAACAAGAATGAGCAGGACTACAGTTCAGTGAGATTGAAATAGCTGTTAAGTACAACATAGCATCATTAAAATCATCCAGGACTCCAAAAAATGCAGGTGTATTTCCTGCAATTTCTCCACAACACAGAGAGGTAACCCTGGCCACCCTAAGACATCTGRGACAACACCCTTGAAAATTCGTGCAGAATATATCAGATTGATATATTCTCTTCTAGTCAATATAGACAATGATGGCCCTTCTGTCTTAAAAATATGCTCCTCTGAGTAAAACTAATTAAACATGCCACATTTTTGGATGAGCAAAGAATAATAACCTCAGCTTTGCAACTCACAAAATCTACAAGCCACAGACTCTGAACYTAAGCTTATAACTGGACGTAGATGAAACAGTGGGGATAAAGGGAACCTGAATATAGTTCTAAATTAAAAAAAAAACTCAAACAAATCCTGACTGTGGAGCTTTTTTACTCACAACAAAACAAGTTGCCAAGATGTAGACTCGAGAAAAGGGCAGGCTTTTCTGCATATTCCATTTCACTTTTGGTTGAGAAAGAACTGCAGGTGGAGTCAACAGCTCCCACCCACCCCTTTTGCAGTTCCCAGGCCCATAAATCTAGAAATGCCACAAATAAAGGCCACTCAAGATCAGCTTGTCAACATRTCTTCATTGTAGATGGTCTCTGCCTGTCATGGAAGATTTAGCCTCTTAGCATTTCCTATAATAACAAGTATATTTTAAATAACATTACTGTTTTCTTCATGCTACCAAAGTTACAAATAACCATTGCATAAAATGAGGTAATGTTATAAACAAGGCACAAACTGAGCTTTTATACTTTTTATTAGATCTAAAAATAAACAGAATAAATGAAGGTAAGTATTTAAGTAATTGAGATAAATCATTCTAATGAAAGAGGTGGATCATCATTTTGGCTGAAGTACACAAATACTCATTTASAACACAGACTGACTAGAAATCATCATCAGACTACAGATTGCTGTCTCCTGAATATTAAATGAAACAGGAATGGGCAAGATAAATGTGTAGTGGCAGATTGACCACCAGGCTGTTAAAAAGAGAAAGACAAACAAATGCATCAGATGGAAATTTGTGTCTCATAGACAAGGATACAAAATACAGAAGGTTCTTAACAATATATGTATGCAATAAAAAGAAAGAAAACAAAAAGAAAAAAGAAAAAGGAACTCTGCCTAGAGATCTAAAAATACAAAAGAAGTTATAATTTCATCTAAATTATCATTTTAACTCAAATAGAAAKTTAGCAGCAATACCCTCTAAATCTTTCTATCTCTAAAATCTAGCTCCMTCAAATTATACTATTCAATTTTTAYAGTTCATGATGCTTTCCYCTCACACACACACAATTACTTCAAGTGGAAGTAAGGCAGAAAATCTGCCTACACTACTTTATTAGCTTCCAAACTTACCTTCATATTCTACTGTTCTTTTCAAAAGCTGCAGGGCATACTAGCATAGCATAAAATGTAAAAAAGAAAGGAAAACTAATTCATTCTCCTGCCAGACTTRCCATTCTATCTACGAAGACCAACTCTAATAGTTCCACATCTGTCAACCCACAGGAGTCCAAGTGTTTAATTCACATTAAGGTTCATTAATACCTGAGATACCACAGGAATATCCAATAATTTACACTTCCCCTTTACAAATTAGATACAACCTATCAAAGAAGGACAAGCATCATGCTACACTAYACACTTCTGCAACACCCTAATAAAATTGCTCATGGTCTCCTTTGCATGAACAAGGTGAAGCCCAAGGCTGGCAAGGCACTCTGCAAGGTCTGTTGTTAAGGTGCTATAACAACAGTAATTWTGCTACAGTGCAATGTCAGCAGTGTTTGCCATGGTTGGAAAGAGCCACATTTTACAGTCTTTACCACAAGTAGGCAAAAGAGGTTTGAATTTCACAGATCCACCTGACTGTGGGAGGAAACCAAGTTCACAGAAAGTGCTTTCTGATTTCCATCAAACAGGTCATCAAGGACAGCCTGCCCAGTAGGTGTCAACACCATCTACTAAATGAAGAATAAAATTTGCTCCAAAGCAGCCTGTAATACACTGCAGATGCAAAACCCAAAAGCTGTAAAAATTACATCATGCCACACCAGGAAGAAGCAGAAAAGATCAAAGACAGTGCCAACAGCCAAGTTRTAAGTCACATAATAAATGAAGCTTGTTACACAGCAGTCCCTCAAGGATGTCCAGAAGGAATGGAGGGATGTCTGTCACCTAGAGYTAAAATTCCCTCCCCAGCTCAAAGAAACCCTGACCAACACTATTCCCTGACTTCAACTCTATTTACTGTTTCATTTCTCATGAAGGCCAGGGAGAGTTTTCCATACCACTACAAAGACCTTGCAATTTTCTACATATAACTGTGGTCAACCTCTAGTTCTTTAAATGATAATCACCATGACTCAATAGTCAACTTCTTCATCCAAAAGAACAAAGACTCCGTTTTCCTCCACAAGCAATCAGAAAAAAATCTACAGCACATCATATCATTACAGAATGACAAAAATATTCAATATTTTTGAGAGAGCACCATCTTAAGCTGCTGTTGTGGTCACCTGCCACTGAAGGGCAGGGCTCTCCATTCCCACACCTCTCCTCTCTGCACTGCCCCTCACGTGTTCCCACCACCTCACCCACCCAGGCCTGTTCCTGCACTCCAGTCTCGGGCAAAGTCGCTTCCAGGACCACCCTTACACAAAATAAATCCCACCAAAAGCACAGTGCAGCTTCCTGCAGAAAAAGCTTACAAGTTGCCACTCTAGCAAGGCCATCAAGGCTACCAGTTAAAGCACAAGAAACAAAGGGGGGAAAGTGCACTTTGGGGAAAAGAAGTGTGGAAAAAGGTTACTTTCAGCAACAGCTTCCTGTTAGGAAAGTTCAAAAAGTCTAACATCTAGCCAGTCCTTCAGACACCAACATAAGACTTCCAAAATATCTACAGTGAACTTTTCCTTCTAATTTCAGGATCACCTCCTGATCATACAAACCACTCCACTGTTTTAACTGTTTTGATAATCAACTATCAGAAAGGCCCTCCCAATTTCCATGACCCCAAAGCTCAGGGATGGAAAGCCCTGGTTACATGAGTTCTTACCTCCAGGGAACTTAACTTATCCTTCTTTGCAGTTCTGCTGCTTTTATACCAATTCTCTGTCTAAATAACACATTTATTTTTGTGAATGCTTAGATTATTTTTCTAGTCTCAATATTTCAATTATTACTACATCCACAAAGATTCCCAAGGAGGACAGCAGTGGAAACAAGAAAAGAACTTAGCTTCCAGCCCAACCTGGCAACTTGCAACTGAGTCAGAGARCTGCCTGCACCACCACCTCCTCCAGACACAGCTTTGCCAGCTGGAAATGTCACCACTCCTGTCATTTTCACCTGCCAAAAGGCACGGGAGAAAGGTCATTGAAGCAACTATCACTTCAATCATTTAAACGTCTTATGATCAATAATCAAAAGTCAGATGTGATTTAAAGAGCAGGCTGCAGGAGATGTCAGCCTKCAGTCAGAAACACCTGGAAGGCAGCAGCAATTCTGCTGGTACATGTGCAGACATAACAGGTAACTAGAAGCTATTACTGCTAGGAAACCMTAAACAGGTATTTTGTGTTAATCTAGGACCTCTCCACTGCTGAGGCAAAGCTCCAGAGGAAGGCCTTACAGAATGTAGCAATGAAGACATCTGTCTTCATTACTGACCTTTAAAATCAACCCTCAAAAAGGTCTGTCCAAAGATATTGCTGCAAAAATGCATAGAGGTGCTGTGACAAAAGTCTGAAAATCTTTTGTGAAAAGGCAGCATTCACTACTCAGTACCATTACTCTTCTAATATCACAGATTCAAGTGCCGAAGTGCTTATTTCCTTCAGCAGATAGAGTTAGGGATGTAACACTTCATTAAGGATTTAAAAGGGGAAGAACAAAAAGGARGTGCTTACTATTACAGCACAGAAGCATCTGTAACCCCCAACACAGATGTGTTTTGCTACAAATTTCTGCCTGAGGGGMGATTTTTGTAATTTTCCACTGGAAACTGCAATGCAAAATACTGCCAAGCACTCCAYCACCTCAGCAAATACTGATCACTGTAAAAAGCCAACTGTTAGGCTTTCAGGAGGAAATACCTGCTCATACCTCACTAGCAAAACCTGCTGATTTCACAGCTTCTTTAGACCTCTAATACTGTGAACTCAGTGATACTATTATATACAGTTTGTTGTTTGCTTTTCTTTAATTTTGAGTTGTATTTTCAAAGAAAACAAAAAATGTAAACCAAAAATTAAAGGGAGAAGTCTAATMAAAAGCATCAAACAAGATGTTTCCAAAAATAAAAATAATGGCTTGCAAATCTCAAATTAATTTTTTCAGAAATATAAATAAGTTTCAGAAATATAAATAAGTAAAACTAAACATGTAATTTCTTGTTTGTGCAATGAACTTGTTCTATGGTATCAATTTATTTTCATTGGTTCAATAAAACACATTATCTGACTAAAGTCTTTCTTATCTACACTCAACTTCCAATCCTTAAAAATAAAAAGGCAGGATTTTCTGCACAAGGAATGGTCAAATCACATCACCCTCAGAGGCCAAAGACTGAAAGACTCCAAGTCCATGGGAAAAAACCCAAGCAACAGAAGAGCAACCCTAAAACAAAAAACTACCATAGGATACAACAGATGCAAGAATAATCCAAAATTTGAAGTCTTGATAAGAAGTGTTCATGTCTAGGAAAAACACACATCTCTGCACTTACCACAACACCCATCAGATTAATTTCTTGCTGTAAACTTGTARACCAAAATAGAAGTGTCATGAACTGTCATGCTCATCAAAACAAGATGCTATTTCTGAAGCTTTATAACAATTTGCATGTCAACATTTAATTATTTGATTACTGATCATTATCACAAATATTATCAACCGCTGGGTTTTATCAGTGTGGTTTGGAAGACAGAGTACACAAATAAAAGAATACACTTCCAAGATTTAAAAGAGAAATCGCAATGAATTGTATGGCATTTTAGTTCAGGGCAAGTTCAATATTTCATAACAAAAAGCCCCTTAAGGTGAGTTGGCTGAACAGCTCATCTTTCCAGAAACAGATCTGCTAAAGTACAGTTATTTTTGCAAATTTCTCAGATTAGCAGGAGCAAAGACAACACAGCTTTCCAACTGTCTTTCCCAAARGAAAGGGCTTCCAGGATGACAATCACCAAATAATTGTCTTGACTATGTTAGCCAGCWGTGATAAATTCCTGTTAATCTCTGGCTGCCTCTCTAAGCAAGAAAATCAAAACACATTGAGAAAAAGTATTGCAATAGTTTTCTCCTACTTCTGTTCATAAAATCATAGAATATCCTGAGTTGGAAGGGACCCACRAGGACCATYAAGTCCAACTCCTGRCCTCGCACAASACACCYCAAGATTCACACCATGTGCTTGAGAGCRTTGTCCAAACACTTCTTGAACTCTGYCAGGCTGGTGCTRTGACCACTTCCCTGGGGAAGCCTGTTCCAATGCCCAAACACCCTCTGGGTGAAGAATGTTTTCCTGATATCCAACCTAAACCTCCCCTGACTCAGCTTCAGGCTTTTTCTAGAGGTCCTATMACTGGTAACCAGAGAGAAGAGATCAGTGCCTGCYCCTCCTCTTCCYCTCACAAGGAAGCTGCGATGAGGWTTTCCCTCAGTCTCCTCTTCTCTACACTGAACCAGCCAAGTCACCTCAGTCTGTCCTCATATGCCTGCAACCTCTAAGCCCTTCATTGTATTTGTGGCTCTCCTTTRGAYACTCTGCARTAGTTCAGTGTCTTTCTTATGTRATGGCACCCAGARCTGCCCCCAGCACTGGAGGTGAGRCYGCCCCAGWGYASAGCAGAGGGGACAATYCCCTCCCTTGACTGMCRGGCTGTTCTACTGCAGCAGGCAGTCCAGTCATAATCCAAGTAAAGCACAGAAAGTCAATACACTTAGGACATTAATCTGTTCTCACACAGGCAGCAACAAGTCCATTTCTGAAAAGCAGACAGCAGAGTATTGACATGGCAATTATGACATTGATGCCTTAAGTTTTAGCTTTTATGTTTTTTCACATTCTGCGCTGTCTTGGATGTAGTTTTCTTCACACTTTCATATTATAAAATGCTAAACTGACTTTTCACAGAAATAACAGAGTGCTACAGGAGAAGTCTTAAAAATKTTGCCCTTTTACATAGCTATATTAGGTTATTGGGTCCATAAATGGRAAAAGGAAACATGAAATKAATTTTTTAAAAAWTTTTCATTCCTAAATTTCTCTATCAGCCAAATTAGTAATAAAGGAATCTCTACAGCTTCCTTTGGCCTACATAGACTTGTATAGGATAAAATGCTTATGATGCACTTTTGCTAATACATTCTAAGACTTTGGTATAGAAAAAGGGGCAGGAGGGGGACWCCCAACCTTCAATATGTCCTCTCCTTACTTCAACTTTTTGTTCTTACTTCAAGGAAAAGAAATAGTTCAAGGACATTCCTAAGATGATGAACACAGCAATTCCACARGCAAAGAAAACCATTTGATTATTAATGTATGTTTCAGTATTACCTAATGCACCCAAGAGAACCTTTGAAAATCAGAGAATCTGACTTGGCTTTAGGTTGCTTGGAAGTGAAAACATAACCATGTGGAAATATAACACAGACTCTATACTGTGACTTTCAGTAAGAAGCTGAAAAGTCACATTGGGGAAGTTTTTCCTCCCGATAGGGACAAAGCATCTGTAATGCTTGACTTCTGAAGAAAACAACATCATTGCCTCCAGATCCATTCCTGCACTCCAGGAAAAACAGACTTGAAGAATCACAGTGGCTAGTATTTCACAAATTATACTCCATTCTGTTTYCCTGTATTGGATTTCTCAGTGCTCTAACATTCTTAGAACTGAGAATCTAACCTAGTATCCCAACTAAAAAATGTCCAGCAATGCCCAGGGAAGCTGAAGTGTAYACAGCCTTAAGTTCAATGTGAGCTATCTCCAAGATATTCTTGCATCCTCCAGCAATTTGAAGCTCAACAACTTTTCAATCAGTAGCTTTCAACATGTATTTTAGAGTTTAAGCTATTCTTGTCTGGATGGAAGTGCAACATGTTATACAAGAGACCCTACAATTTCTCTGTGCATCATCACTTCTTTTGTCTGATTTAAGCTGGCTACCTGCAAAATCCTTAATRCACCTAGTTCTTAACCTGAAAGAACCAGCGGATAGCACTTCTCTATTTCCTCCTCCATATMATTTAACAATTTTACAGAACTCTTTAGWATTAATTTTATTTTCAGCCTATCTTTCCTCGTCTCAAAACCTCTYGTCCTTGGACAGTCTGCACCAAGATCATCTCTGCATCTTTCTTCCCACCTTCTCCAAGGCTGTTTGCTTCTTCTTGAGATGCTGGGACCAGGGCTGCATAGGCTATTTGATATTTCACAKAAATGGGTAATATGTCTGTGCAACCATTTCCTTTGTTCTTTATTCCTCTCACAGTAGTTCTAACACCTGATCAGCTTTTGTCTAAGCAACAATGTAGCATCTTTATAGAGCCATTTACTCCCCAGTTGTTAGGTTTGAATGGTAAAAGCAACTCTGAGCCCACTGCTGTACRAAGAAAATCAGTGTTTGCCTCACTCCAGAAAATTTGGGTTGTACACTGGGTTTTCTTTAGGATCACACAAATATTACAGATGCATTTTTAAGATATTCATGTAGGAGTTGTATTCATGGAATTTTAAAAACAACAATACAATGATGGTCTGTTTCTTGTTCAAATCAAAGAAAACTACAAAATCCAGCAAAGATCCTACATACACACCTTTTCATACACYACAGCTTAGCAATAAGAAAATATATCAGATTTGTTTCCATTGTAAAAACTCCAAACCACTTTCTCTAATATTCTTCAGCCAAGCTGATGAGCAGAATCTAAACCTACAAGAATATATTAACACTGAGAGTTAGGACCTATGAAGTTACAGTATCATCAAAGATCTCTTGACACATATCCTAACAGTGTGGTCCCAGTGCTGAAGGGCAGCAACTCTCTGAGACACATCCTAACAGTGGAGTGAGAAGTGCAGCCCCCCTGCTCAAGATACCAAACTTTGCAGCAACTACTGGAACTCTGMCAAAGACAAGCTTCTTGCCCCARGCAAAAAGGCYSTGWCCTGGTGCTGCCCCTTTGCACAACAGRRAGACYTTTGGGGCCAGCCAGGGGAGCAGACACTCAGAGACACTGCAGGAGCCACGGACTCAGCAGGAGGACCCCAGACTATGGCACATTTAGACTGCAAGAGTATAAAAGCTCAGGGATTTGGTTGTTCAGGGCCCCCTCCTTGGAGGCACCCAGCTCGAGCTGGTTTTGTGTTTTGTACCATGATTAAATTGTTCAAAGGTTCCAAATGTCGCTGACTCTGCTATGGAAAATCTGGGGTCAAACTGGTATGGGAAACTTGTCTGACTGAGTGTGAGTGTGAGTGCTGTGTGTAGGGAGTCAAGCAGAGAATATGCTGGCTCACCAGAGCTGCCCTCTGCAAAGGGGTTTCAGTGCCAGCAGGGACAGCCTCAGGGGGTGGGAGTGCAACGCAGGTGGGGCATTGTGCTTCCTGAATGGTGAGACTGGAGTTTTCTCAAAACCTTCACTGGAGTTTTTCAGKACRTGACTGAACAGAGGACTAMATAATCTCACCTAGGCTCCCTTTCCCACAAGGGTCTGGACCAAGTGATCTTTCAAGGTCTTTCCAGCCAGGGCTGTTCTAAGATTCTAAGCCAGTGGCATTGGCCCAAGCAGCTTGTTGCACAAGTGGCACCAGCTGAGAAGGAAAGGTGAAGTAGGATAATAGTGACCTACACAAGCTTTGCTTGCTGTTAAGTGTATTTTCTGAACATCCAAGAGGTTGAACTGAGCAAAGGAGCACTCTTAAACACATACAGCAGTTCAAGTAAAGACACAGACATCTTAACAATATCAAACTTCTGCAGGGTAGTATGATTCACTGTTACKAAATTAAAAGAAATTCCCTTCAACTGCTTGTCAAAAGAGGGAAATCACTGAAGGGAACTTTTATTGCCAAGAAATGGTTCCACAACTGTACAAGGGGGATGGCCATATGATACATTACATGAAATTCTGTCTCTTCCTGCTCTGCCTTCAGAAAAGGCATCACTGTTGTGTAAGTATCAGCTATTCAGGCCATTTTCCCACTACTTTTTTTCTGACACTATCTTTGCCCAGTAAGATTTGGCTGCTGCTTACCCTGGCCTTCCTTTTGTCAGAAGTTCATTATCAYAACCTCATTCTCCTTCCATACTCTTTCTCTTACACTTCTCTTGTTATCCCCCCCTTAAACCTCAAAACAAGCTATGTCACATAAGTGATGTGCCATCTGTGACCTCAGCATTCACTCTGCCAACGAGTCACAACAAGAATCACCATAAATATCAAAACTAGCATGTAGGCAGGTTTTGAACAAAATGCATCAGATTAGCACGGGTGTCCAAGCCACAGAAGCTCCACCAAAGGACCTGTGAGTGGGAGCCTACTAATTCTCGTCTGACAGTTCAGCAACATTTCACCAGGCAAGTAAGCGATCCTACRAAATCAGGCTCCCACTCCTTAACACACGCACACGACTTCAAGTTATTACCRCTCCATGGCCAGAATATTGCARTGGAGGGATWCAGGCTCTTTAGGAAAGACAGGCCACAAGACAGGAAGGAGCAGCCTTTTATGTCTCATTTAAGGAAAGGCTGAGAGCTGTGCAGCCTAGAGAAGGCCGGGGRATTAGGGTGGTGCTATCTTATCAATGTATTAAAAAATCTGAAGAGAGAATTTAAAGACGACCGACTCAGGCTCTTGCCAATGGTGTAAGCACAGAAATACACAGTAAGTGAAACACCAAGAGGATCAATGCCACGAGTGGCAGAACGCAGGAAATCCAGACTGCATGCTGACACTGTCGGTGCCGCAGCCCGGCTCCCCTGGGCACAAAAGGGGCTCTCCCACCGGCGACCCCTCCTCCGGCTACCGCGGCCAGGGCAGCCTTCAGGAGCGCACCGACCCCTCGCAGCACCCAGCGCCAAGCCCGGGGAACAGGGGGGTGCTGAGTGGCCCCGGGGGAAGTCTGGGCCGGGCCGGTCACCCCACCTGCGCCAGCAGCGCCTCCCGCTCCCGCTGCTCCCGGCTCCGCTCGCTCTGCAGCCCGGACGCCATCCGCACAGCCCGCCGCAAGGCGCGCMGCGGCCGTACGGCAGCCCCGCCGCGACACTGTCGTGAACAGCGTCCCGGGCAATGGCGGGGCGGGGCGGCTGCGGCTCCTCCCGACCAGGCTGCGGGTCACGGCGGGGATCCGGGGACAGCGGGGCACGGCGGGAATGGCGGGGACAGCGGGGAATTACCCCGAGCCGGGCTCTGATGCCGGGTCCCTCAGCCCCTCTGCTCTCGCCGGCGTCCGTCGCGACGCGCTTGTCTTATGACAAGGTTATAGAATCACAGAATATCCTGAGTTGGAAGGGACCAACAGGGATCATCGGTCCAGCTCCGGCACAGGATCATCCCCAACAATCACACCATGTGCCTGAGRGCGTTGTYCAAGTGYTTGTTGAACTCTGYCAGGCTGGTGCAGTGACCACTTCCCTGGGGAGCCTGTTCCAATRCCCAAACACCYTCTGGKTGAAGAAACTTTCCTCAATATCCAACTTAAACTTCCCCTGACTGAGCTGCACGCCAGTTTCCTCGGGTCCTGTCACTGGTCACCGGAGAGATCAGTGCCTGYCCCTCCTTTCCCCTCACAAGGAAGCTGCAGACCCTGATGAGATCTTCCATCAGTCTTCTCCAGGCTGAATTGACGAAGTGACCTCAGCCGTTCTTCAGACGGCTTGTCCAGTCCCTACATCATCCTTTTTGCCCTCCTTTGGACACTCTCCAAYAGTTCAATGTCTTTTTTATATGGTGGCACCCAGAACTGCCCCAGCACTGGAGGTGAGGCTGCCCCAGCTCAGAGCAGAGGGGACAATCCCCTCCCTTGCCCAGCTGGCCCTGCTGTGCCTGATGCCCCCAGGACAGGCTTGGCCCTCCTGSCTGCCAGGGCACTGCTGGCTCATGTCCACYTTGCCATGGACCAGGACCCCCRGGTCCCTTTCCATGGCACTGCTTTCCAGCATCTCATTCCTGTCTGTCTGTACATTCTGGGTTGCCCCACCCCATGCACCCACACCTTGCTCAGAGCTCACCAGCCTCACAGGTGGAGGTCACAGCAAATATCATGTCGGGGCACAGCAGCATATTGGAACCCCGGGCTGCTTGACCAACAGGACCACACAGTCCTGCARTGGGCATTAAGGAAACCTCCCTGCCCAACCATCCAGAAGCCTCTCCAGCAGTCACAGTCATACCGCCTGAGCTGGCCCTGGCAGCTACACACACACAGTCAGACAAGCTCAATCCCAGATTTGCCACAGCAAAATCCTTAAAATAGTTTAATCTCAATACCACAACAAAAGAACAATTAGAGCTGGGTGCCTTCAAGGAGGGACCCCAAATGAAGAAACCTCAGGGCTCTTATACCCTCACAAGAACAGTCCAAGCAGAGTCATGTCTGAAACCCTTGGCTTCTTCCATGTCCCTGAGTGTCAGGACACCTGGCTGGCACCACACRTCCCTGTGCCCTTTGGCAGTTTCACAGTCTCTTACCTCAGGCTCTTCTCCCCAGAGCTCAGCCTGCAGCTGCACACYGAGCACTAAATSTAATCCTCACCAATGSGGGTACTGACATCCAGGCTCATCYCTCCTGYCAGGCTGAAATTCCCTTACACAGACTCTGGCCTGGTGGTCCAGACTGGCGTTAATGAGAGCAAACAAGGGAAAGTGGCCCTAAAGAYGCTCAGAGGTTCCAGTGCCATGCAGWGCCCAGTGYTCCCCATTGCTGTGAACACCTCCAGGT
Source organism: Alauda arvensis (assembly GCA_902810485.1). Classification (NCBI taxonomy): domain Eukaryota; kingdom Metazoa; phylum Chordata; class Aves; order Passeriformes; family Alaudidae; genus Alauda; species Alauda arvensis. The sequence continues at coordinate 2,457,800 of CADDXX010000001.1, forward strand.
GATCTTCCAGACACTTTCTTGCCGTTTGCAGCCAGTTCAGTGCATCCATGCTAGACTGTGACCTCTGTAATGTCAGGGTGCCAGCTCTCAGAATGTACCTGGGTAAGCAGAGGGAAATTCAAAAATAGGTGTGTTCAAGCACTTTGAAAGCTGCAGTTGGCAAACAGTATTTGACAGGGCTTCTATGCCTCTGGTGAAGCAAATGTTTATCTGGGACATAATTTCTTTGGGATGAGATCAGAGCATTATTAATGTGTCTGACACCACAGCTGCCAAGTAATAACGTTCTTTAGGCCAAGGTCTGAGTGAAGAGCTTGCGTAACTTGTTAGCTATTTGCATGGGACAGTATGTTTTCAAAGTGATAACAGTAATTTAATCATCATCTCCATGGTGGTATTAAATGTGTAAATTGAATTTGCATATTTGTTCAATTTATGCTGACAGTTAACAGCATCTCAAGAAAAACCTGYTGTAGATCACCACTAGGTGTAGAAYGATAACTGATAGACTTTCATAGGCACCATTTGGAAAACCAGCATGTGAACCCTCTCAGGGAGCCATTTACAGAGAAAACAGATGGATGCAGAAGATGTTCCAGCAGGATTGACTAATGCTACTTTCATCCCTGGCTRTATGCAACAAAGTACACTGCTTGAGAGAGGAGAAGCAAGAAAAGAGCATGTTTGCCCCATTAAGGAAAGCCTCTTCTCTGATTGTGATGTGCTCTTCTCACAAACAWATTGGTTTCTTTCCATCCCAGTGCTACCACTTGTTCTAGGCAGCCAGCAGAGTATCTCAAGTTGGTGCTCTCTAACTCACTCAGCACACAGCCAGGCATATGGGCTTAATAGATTCGTATTAAATCTAAACAGAAAATTGATAGTCCATGAGCTGAGCCAACTACTTGTGACTGAATCAGTTTAGGAAGTAGTTGAAAATGAGAACAGAAAGTCTGGAAACTGTGGCATAGCGTGAATAGTGACAGATGTGGACAATTTAGGAGTGAGAACAGGAAATGTGTTTTCTACAGCACAAAGTTACAAAGAGGATTCAAAGCATGGGGTAAGCTCTTGCAGTGTTAGGTGCTGTTCTTCATACCTGTCATTAGTAGGGTAGTTCTGTAAATTTTAATTTAAAATAATTTTCTAATACTTCTAGTTTTAGGAAAGAAACTAAAATGCAAATACACTCTAGAATCTCAAAAACTGAAGAACAATAAAACCTAGAAAGTTATTTCTGAGAGCTGCCTTTAATTTGGAAGTCAGCAGTTAGGGAAATGGTGACATAATTTAGTTTAATTTTCTCTCCTTGTTCAAGAAAAGTATTTTCTCAAAGGAAGCAGGTAAAAATTAAAGTTTGGCCCTATTTCTTTCAAAATATTAGTATGTCTGAGACCTCCTCACATGCTCAGAAATCTTCAGTGAGCCTAGAGAACTACTTCTTGGTATAWTACTTATAATGGTCAGCTGGTCACCTCTGTTCAGTTGTCTCATTCTCTGTGCCAAAATTAAACAGGCTAATAAAACAGGAATGCCTTGGAGATACTKATTTTTTTATTAACTCCTCCAGGGAGGAACTGACCTGTCCAATTGAAGTATTATTTTCCATTTAATGGCACATTTTACACTTTCTCTGAAAGAAACTGGTGACTCTCAAACTGCCTTATGTTACAAACCTCCATGCTTCCAACTTTCAGCACTTGTCTTCAACTCTCAGTTTGATGGGTTTTTTTTTAATTTCAAAAAGGTTAAAAAAAATCCTCTCCACTCAGTGTGATCCTGTGCAGTTTTCTTTAAACAAGAGGCAAGGTTTCAAAAAGGGAAAAGAGGTTCTTTTTTTCCTGAGAATACAAAATCTTTTTCCACTGTGATSCTGGAGAGAATTTCTTACCTCAGTTACAACAACACATGGTGAAGTCTTCATATTAAAGAAAAACAATAACCAGGAAGATGCTGGTAAGAGGACAGAAAGGGGACATACCCCAGTCAAAGTGTACTTAGCTTTAGTGAATTCTCATTGCATTCATTTTAAAAACCACCTAGTTTTCAGCTGCCATTGGTACTATGAAGCAGTCCTTTACATTCAGTTCTGAGGGATTACTTAGACTCAGATGGGGATTTTCATTCTCTTGTCTCAGAAATAAAAATGTCAGTCCTTGGAGAAATTGCAGCAAAAAAAAAAGGCAAACAAACAAACAAAGAACGATGCAATTACATGGAAAAGCATATTTCTTTCATAGAAATTTCATTATGTTTACTCAGGAGAAAATTAAAGCAACTGCGTCTAAATTCAGTGCCATGCAATGATAGAACACTTCACCCAAAAATCAATGCAGCAGCAATGCCTGGGGTTATTAGTTGCTCTTGCCTGAATTGTGCTGTGAGTGCCTCAATTGTGCAGTGAGCACCTGAAGTGAAAAACCAGGCCATTTTCTACTGTCCATCAAGAAGAGTGCTCCTGACGGCAACAAAAGAGCCCCAGTAACACTGAGGCTCCTGACAGCCTCCTTGGAAAGGAGAGCTCAGCTTGCAATGAGAACAAATGAGGAGGCTGCGGTGGATCGAACAGTGATTCACCCATTGTTCCATATTCAATAGCAAATTKCAAGTTGTCTGCCCCTGAGCAACAGTTACTTTGTTAATTTCCTCAGCTTCTTTGAAAAGAGATGATAATTATGGCCATAGTTCAGCAGACCAGGAGGATAGGGTTTAGAAACATCCATTTTCCCTCTCCCCACCCAAGTTTTGTAACTATAATAAAGTGAATCCTTCATCTGGGAAATTCTCTAGTGACAAGTTCTGTGTTAGTGGTTRGACTCTGTGATCTTAGAATAGAGGTCTTGTCCAACCTAAATGATTCAATTATTCTACTAATAAATGTTTTGTGARGTAGCTGTTACACATGTGAAATAGCTTATTCAGTTCATTTCTTGGGAAGCTTTGACATGCTTTGTTYRTTTGGSTTTTTTTCCTTTGAGAAGTTGAAAACATTTTTATCRGACAGGAAGCTCACAGCAGGGATAACATTCATCCTGCCCCTGATGTGCTGAGACTGGTAACACACCTTTGGGGAGAAATGACTACATGTTCTGGTGCCTGCTCRTCTTGGAGAGGTCCAGAGCTGCATGTCAGGGAGCTTCATATCAGCTGCTTTGAAAGTGAGACACAAATACTGACTCAAGATCACCTGGCTGGGGCAGGGGATTAAGGCCCTRGGGCTTTCATTTATCAGCTCCTATCCATCAGACCAGTGCAATAGTAACTAAAATACTCTTAGACAGAGTTTCAATGCAGTGCAATGGTTGGTTTGGGTTTTAAGTGAGGTTAAAGCATATTTTTGGTTCTTAAAGGTAGGCCAGTTCCAGAGGCAATGTTGTAGCTTRATCCCACAGAGTTGTATCAGCCCATTTGTTGCAGGAGCAGCAATATCTTAAACTGATATTGGAGACACTGTACAGAGTAACCACAGCCTTTGGCTGCTCCTGAGACCTTGGGGCTGTCTTTGTCCTTTTCTGTGCAGTGCTGTAGCTCAGTCTAATGCATGCTCACGTTGGCAGCACAACAGCAAACTGAAGGGAGCTGCAGTAACCATCCCAGCTGGACTGTACAYGTGGAGTATTGCAGGAGAGTCTCCTCCTTTCACTGCAATATAGAGAATAAAATAAGTTTGGAGCATGTTTCTTTCTTATGAAAAGGTGAACATTTTGTGGGAAAAAATCGTTGAGACCAGTGAGGTCTTGCTCCATGGAAAGGGCTCCAAGGCACTACAGCACTGTGACAATAATTGTACAGAGAATTTGACTGCCACAGAGAGTGTTCATAATTGTCTCTTTCAGCAGCAACTTGAACAATTTACTCCTCTCCAATTTTCACYCCACAATTCCTGAAATTGCTTTTCATTTTTCTTTGTGTTGTGCTACTGCGTTTAGCGGGAAGGGCAATTTTATATCCAATTCTTGTCTTAGCCCTTGACCCAGAAATAGCTGTAAATACTGAATAATATGCCTGACTTCCCAAGTCACTGTCTTTGTCACTGTTCTTGACAGGAAATCCTCTGACAAGCCCGGCACTACCAGCTTGTCCTGCCACTCACCTCATTTGGAAGCACAAAGACCCCTCCAGGCCCCTGTTGGCACTAACACAGAGGCTGCACTAAGCAAGCATGTCTCCAAGCATATGCCACCATGCTGGATACCACCCAGCTGGAAAAGAGACCCTTTTTTGGGAYTGGATTCTAAAATGGATTTCTTTTAGTGTGCTTTTTGGGCTCTTCTATCCTATAAGTTTCAGAATGGAAGAGACCATAGTATGTCCCATAGTCAAGTTTCATTTAATATTTCCCCAGGATGTGGTTTCAAGCCCTCACTCTGCCTCTCAGAAGTATCTTAGGGAGCTGCYGACACAAGCAAGATAGAAATACATCCCTGCAGGGTGTCCTGTCAAGATGGTGGATTCAGAAAGGGATTGGTCACACAGGAATAATGTCTTATTATGAAGTCCTTATGCCTTGTAAAGCCAAGCACTTTTTCTACAGGGAAGATGGGCAAGAAGTGATTTTTGACCCTCTGTTTCCTCCTGCTTGTTCTCCCAGGTGACTACTTGGCACTGTCAGTCTGTACAAGTGGATTGACTCAACTGAGAGGATTACTTAGAAAGAATGAAGGTGAGGCAAGAACTCTGGCCATCCTGACAAACCTCCTACCAGGGATCTTGGAGTGATAAATCTAGCTGTGGTCTGTGAGCTGCCTCCATTTCTTTCAGGTTTTGTTACAGAAATGAGAGAGAATGAGAACAGCACCAAAGACTGCACAATTGYGTCTATTTATTCGGYGAGATAGCAACAGAAAGAAAGATATTAATCTCAGTGATACAGATAAGCTACCTCTCCATAATCAGCACTTCTTAATTCAAAGGAATTGGTGCAAATGYTTTTTACTCCAGAAGACCTTCTAATTTACATCCTTGTCACATAYAGCCTGAGACCCAAGAAAGCCTGAGACCCAAGAAAAATGCATGATAAATAAACAAACAATTTTTTCCCTTTCTTAGTATATTCTTGATACTCAACAGTTGGGCCAGAGGAAAAATACCCTCTCATTGTGGTAGCTTGGTTAGAGGCACTGATTAATTCTAAATAAAACACCCTCTGAACCTTCCTCAGAATATGGGATGAAGAGTGAGGAAAGTGAGATGTGAAGTGAGTACACGCAGCAGAAATCATTACAATGGCAATAAAAAAMAATAAAGAGAGGAAGCATTCCTCAAAGAAACCAAGCTCTCTTGAAGGGCATAACCCCTTAATAAAAGGGTCATGTAGAAATTGCTAGGGACTGGTTCTTATGATAAATTAAAGCCAGCATCAGTCTAGTTACCAGATGGGCTACTTACTAAMGGGCTTTAGGTCAAAATTTCCCAACCTGAGATGCCTGTAAGAGGTCCAGAGATAAATAACCTGAGGAGAGGATTTTGAATGGGAAATATAAAATGTTAGGATTTTCAAGGAGTCAAGCATGTCATTACTTATGAGTCAAGGACTTATTTCTGTATGGTAAATTAGGAAATGTGGGTGAGAATTCAGAGGCCATGAGACTAGAGAGGAAATATGTGCATAAATAAAGGTGAAAAGATGGATGGCACACACAAACAAGTCCTCAGAAATGGATGCTGTGCATAAAAAATTTCTTTGGAAAGGAAGAAAGAGGGGAGGGGGGGAAACCCAGCAGATTTGTGTTAATAGATTTAGAGAGGACAAAAGAATGTGTAAAGATTATGTACTGTGCAAATCACTTCTGGAAAGTAAGCAAGTAGCAAGTGGAAAATAAAAGAATGAACAACCTCTTCTCTGTTTCTTATGCTTGCCAACTTTAACTGGAAGAATAAGGCAGTTTGAAAAGCTGGGGAGCTTTGAAATTGGAACTGAAGGCAAGATTTGCCTTCTAATAGCAGGAATGTGGGATTCACTGTAGTTGTTCTAACAGAGATTCAGATATGGCCAGATTGTAACTAGAATTTTTGCCAGAGAGAGCTGCAGCATACTGTAAAGGACTCTRCCTCCCTGCTTTGCAGGTCCCTGGTCACAATTTTATGCTTTGAATTCATCCAAATGTATGAGGAGTCTAACATTAAGGACTGATGTGTGTTTGAGCAGTTGAATGTGATGAGAAATGTGCTGCTTCATCTTCTGCTCTGCACAAGGCATCAAAGATGAAGAGACAGGATGGCTCAGCAACACAGTAAGAGCTACTTTTATTGTTAGTAATTTCTAAACTCTCTCTAGGCCTTGGAATCAGTGTTTCAGTTTTGATCTAGAGTCAGAATAAGACATCACATGAAGAAATAGAAAATCATTTCTAAAAATATATTTCACAGTAATTTATTCTCCTGTCTTGTGCTTTGGTTCAATAGTTTTCCTTTTTATTAAATTTCAGTAGGAATGTAAGACAAAGACATAGCTAAGAATAAATACATCTATATAGTTGATTGTGATAGAAGATAGGTTCTCTTTTTGTTTTTTTTCAGATAAAGTGCATTARTTTTTTAACAAAAGTAAGCTTGTCATCATGTTAAAGTAATAATACAGAGTATTTCTGCATTGCAGAGAGAAAATTAATTACAGATATTGCACTGACATATCTCTTCCACCTTATTTGCTTGTGAATTGGAATTACCTGCCACTGCTTTTGTAAAATCAAAGGAAACAGTACTGCTGTCACTGGGGTCGCCGTTTTGTAAAGGTAAAGCAYTGGCATAGCCTATTTAAGGGGTAGAGAAGAGTTTCATGTCAGAGCACTCYCTCTGTGCCCCTGATCCAATTTAAACAAGGATACCTTTAAAATAGGTTAAAATACTGGCAAAGTTTCTGAGAATTTTATAGTATTTGCACACCAGTGGTGGCTTGCTGCAAGTGCAGAAATATAACAGGAATACTGTACAAAATAATGTCAGCCAAATAAAAACAATCCAGGGTCTTGCTGTTGACCTGAGCTGCCGACTTCAACACAGGTGTCTTTTACAGCTCAGTTATGTGGCTTGGCTTGGAAATTTGTGGATGAGAGCACCATCAGGCACAGGAACAAGCTGTCTGCATTCATCAAGCACCTCTGTGGAAAGTAGCTGTTAGGGAAGCAGGTGAGAGAAGGAAAATGTTTAATTTGCAGCCACTTGAGATGTCAGGCATGGTCTTTTAGAAAGTTTAGGCAAAGCAATGCAATTTTGATTCCGCCCCAAGGGGACATATACTAGTTAAGGCAGAGCAAGTTATTTTCATAGTAAATTAGGGTCCAAATGCTGRTGTTGTCAGTATAATCACGTCATGTAATGCACATTAACACACCTAAAAGAGATTTGTAATAATGAATGAAATGTCTTTCCCTCTTTTCTCCACAATAAATTAGAGAAAACCACAGTGACACACAGAAAGTGATAATGACAAGAAATCCTTAATTGYTGCAGCAAGAAGAATGCACAAAACAAAGCACACTGGAGACAGTAGCTATTAATCTTCTTTAGTATTCCTAGGCAAATCTTTATCATTTTCACTTTGCAAGTGGAAAGTGTTTCTGTGATATTTRCAGGTATAACAGAACTGGAATTCTGAAACTAAAAGGGTTTTTTTAGATTCTGGTAAACATGAAATTTTGTAATGTATGGAAAATGTTATCACTCTCAATCTCTCATAATTTAAGTGTTTGGGAAGGCTCCCCATCCACCTAGTACTGTCAGGGGAATAGTTTGCAAAACTCAGAATATTTGCTGTATGCAGTGACARCTGCATGACATTTATTTCTGGCACATGGTTCCCCAAACGTGCTCACTGACATTCACTTTATACAGAGAACGTCTGACATCTATATGTATGAATTAGAAGTTTTGCATTCATAATGCTTCTGTGAGAGGAAGAAGATTCTTCATCCTGGTGTGAGAACAGGAAGCAGCTRCAGAAACAACATGTGACAAAGTGACCAYAATCCCCATTCCTCATCCCTCTGTGTCACTGCAAGGAATTAGAGGATCAGAAATAAAATTAAGACTGGGAAGAAAGGAARGGTGGGGGGAAGGTGTTTTTAAGATTAAGTTTTACTTCTCCTTTTTCTGCTCTGGCCCATGATGGTAATTGGCRTGTGATCTTTCCCCARTGATATCCTAACCCATGAACCTTTCATTAAATTTTCTCTCCCCTCTCCAGCTGAGGAAGGGCATGATTGAGTGACTTTGTTGGGCACTAGASAGTAAAAGAGTTCATCTTTTACTTACTCACTGTGCCAAGGCCACTCCTTCAAGCTCTCCTAAGAGAAGCTGTGGTCCCCATTCAGCTTTTTGTGGCTCATTCAGCAAAGCAATGCAATCAGCATGTTGTCCCTTGCCATCTGCTGTCCTACACTTCTCCCTGGTAAACTTAAATTCAGCACTTCCAGGGAAATACAGCCTCTCCAAGGTCTGGAGGAGTTTTTGTCACAGGCTTGTCTGCACCAGAACATCAGCCTGAAGAACCTCTATGAAGTTAAAAGAAGTCCTCCATGTTTTGCAGGTTTCATTTTTGCCTGCCCCGGAACRAGAAATCACCTCATCATGTCCTTTGCTTTAAGCCCAGGGACGCTCTGAAGCCCTTGTTCTGTCAGGGCAGGACAGTGCAACACATGGTACAGCTCTGCCCAGTGCAGGGTCAGGGCACCTGACCTGGGCTGGCTTGGAACAAGGGGGACAGTGACCCTCAAAACACCAACTTTTGGTCACATCATCAGATGTTTGCCTGTATGTGCCCAGAGCTAAACCAAGGGTCATATCTGGGCCAGAGCAGGCCACTCCCTGGTCCTGGGCACACTGAGGTGCTTTGATGACTGGGACCTCAGGGAGGACTGCCATAGGAGCATTGGCCTTCACAGCACAGGTCATACTCACACGGAGCTTTGCCTTCCCTTTATCTTCTAGACTGAAAATGAATAACTATTTAAGCACATTCATTATTTCAATAAGGCCAAAAAGGGAACATAATTACTATGAAAACCAGTGCACCAAGGAACCTGTAACATTTAWACCAAACTGTTGACCTCAGTTTCATCTCATTACCACGTCCAAGAGGTAAAAAGGGCAAGTGAGTACTGCAGAGGGCAGCTGTGGTGGTACATAATTCTGTTGTAAATCTCTGTAATACATTTTGTTAACATCTATCTGCCCTCCTCCCTTGCAATTTTCTACCTCACCACTTGATTCCTCTTTGAGCATCTGAAGAGACTCTCTGCCTTTAACCAAAGAAATACTTCATAATGTTTCCAGGCCTCAGAGGATGTCAGAGTACTTTTAACTTTTCTACTGTCTTTGAAGAGATGGTGTGCTGCTGTGACTGTTCTCTGACTCTCAGCCTTCAGAAATGCCAGGAAAAGCCTCTTTGGTAAGGAATTATGTACTGCATGTTCAACCCAGTGTGCCTGTCCAAGCAGTGCTGCCCAAGCTGGTGTTCCCMATGCCAGAACCTCCTTCCAGAAGCAGGACCCAGTGGAACTCTCCACCACTGGGCTGCCTAGGATGGGGAAAGCGACACTTTCTGTTCTGAGACACCTTGAAATGGATTGAAAAAGCTGCTGGGACTCAGCTACAAGGAATACCTTGCAGGAAGACTGATGGCATCCAAAAGACTGACAATAAAACCTGACTCTTCTCCCAGACATACCAGGTGCTTCACTGCAGACTTGGTGAGAGGGAATCTGACCTATTCATACATATGGCAGTCAATACATGATGTTAATCAGCCTGGAAGGCAAGAATGCCAAATATGATATCAGACACTGCCTAATGCTGCCTCTGCTAGGGAGACAGAGGGGAAGCAGGAAAGATCTACAGGAGCCACAGGGCCTGCAAAAAATAGATCAGTATTACATAAASTACACATTAAATTATTCAGGCTTTGTCTACTTGATGCATTTGAGCCCCAGGTTAGAATAGTGCTTAACCCTGTGTCCAGTCAGAGCCAGCAGTGAATTTGGAAGCAAGCACCTCTGAGCTATCCTCAGTCAGAGCAAGGGTACACTGAGTAATAAAGCACAACTGCAGACCTGATTCCTAATTTGTCACACAAAGTCAAGATACTGCAGCACTTAAGAGCGACTTTCAAGCAGTAATTGGTCCTTGTCAAAACACYATATATTCTTAAAGAAAATGCAGCTACAGGCAATGTACAAACCCAAGAGCAGCTGCTGTGTGCTCAGCAGGAGTCCAGGCACCAGCAAACACAGGGCCATGCAGACACAGAGCTTCAGAGATGTGTCCTTYTTCATTCTGCATGAATGCAATCCACATAATCAGAGATAACAGGGAGCCCAGTTCAGTAAGTTGGTCACAGACACCCAGCAGAGGCTGTCCCTGCCCTTTCTCACAGTGACACACCCACATCGTGTAGCACTGCACCCTGGAGCTGTTCAGGCCAGCTCTGTTCCCACAGTCCAGCCAGGAAAGGGGTGAGATCTTGCACCCACTGTGTCCCAGTACTGAAGCCAGCTCAGRCCTTGATGCAAGACATGTTTCCAGCTGTGTGATATTCCTTGAATGGGTGCAAATCAGCCCCTGAACATGCCCAAGAGGACTCATTGCTACAGACATGCTTCYTTTGTTGTCCAAAGGAAAGAAATCAGTTAGGACAAGGCTGCTGCTACATGGACAGCATGTGCAGCTGAGGAATGAGACCTTCCTTCCCAAGGGCTCTTTGGGGGCAGACAGCAAGCAAAACACAGGCCAGATGAATTGTGGTGGCAGCAAGCTCCTCTCTTCCTGCCCTTGTTCCCCATGGATTTTCTCCATTACAAGATGGGAGCCTAGGAGAAATGGTGACTGTGAGCAGGCTGCCAGTACAACAGCCTTTAACCTGCACATGGCAGGCAGGCAGGAGTAGGCCAAGCTGTCCTTGAAGTCCCCACGTGATTTAGGATGGGCACCTCAGTTTAGATGCCATTATTTACAGCAGCACGACTTGCCAATACCATGGACCTTGCTACAACTACAGAGCATCAATCACTGTAACAGGCAATGACAGCACAGCTAAGCAGCACTGGTTTCCAGAGGCACCAAGAGCCATTCACCCTAAAAAGTCAGCCCGTTATTTTAGTTCTAGAAATGCATTCCAGGTGTCACACTCCTTTGGTAGCACAAGAGTTGTATCAAATAAATTGCACTAGTCCTTGAAGGCACCAGCCAACAGGGCTGCTCTGAGTCAGCCAGCCCAGCATCAGTTCCCTGCTACTCCATTTCTTTGTTTTTCTGAAGTACATTAAATAGAACTTGCTCTACTGCCAACATTTAAGGGYTGAAAATACCCAGCAGAAAACCTGCACCAAAATTGCCTTCACTTTAATATTTTTCCCCTTTTTTCCCCTGGGGGATCTCAAGGTCACYCCATGCCCACAAGTCCTGGTGCTACAGGCACAGAGATGTGCCCTCGCAGGAATGCAGGTGTGTAGCAGAGCTGGTTTGGCTGTTCCAKCTGGGCTGGAACTTACACCTCACAGGAGCTTTCACACAATACTACAGTGAAGAGCTACATAAATCTGGGGATGGACAGCATGAATTGTGGRTATTTGAGAGTCAAGGAAGAGAAAAATGTCTGTGGTATCCCCACTAACTTTCCAGTTCCCTTTCAGGAAAACGTTATTACCACAACCAAGAGAGTAAATTCCAAACTGAAAGAGATCTGTCACCCCTCAGGGACACCAGAACAGGAAGGACCAAACTTGAGGCAACAGTTTGACTCTCCAGCCTAACTGCTTCATATGCCATTCACTCCCTCATCCCTGATCCACAATTTTACACAGCAACAACTCTGCCTTTCCTGCCCAGAGCCCCATTGCAATTAGCTGTGGATTGCAGGGAAAGCACTGCAGCTACACCAATATAAAGTGGTGTAAGAGAAGGAGAACCAGGCCCTTTGTCTTTAAAAGCTCAACACTGGCCTTTGTGATTTGCATGGGCAGTATTTTCCCACTTAATCCTCTTCRATGTAATTCAGAGAAGTAAAGCAAACACAGTGCAGAGGTAGTAGCTGAGTTTGGCCATTATTTTGTTAACATATGCATACACTGCTAGCCACTGTTATTAACTGTTTATTCTGTTATTTTAAAAGAGGCAATAGCTGCAGCCTGCATTAAAAATACCTTTCACTGTAAATAATAAAGAAAACTCTACAGATAGTAGAGGAAGCATCACAGGCTACAACTTTTCTAGAATCACACACCAGTTTCCTTGATCATAGTAACTTTTTTGAACCCTCACRCAATCCAGGGATCTGCACACTGCTTCCAGTTCCCCTTCACAGAACACATGGTAATAGCGGTGGAAAACAGGGCTGAGTTCTTGYGATTCTTTGGAGCCACCTGGAACCACTGCTGTATCAACACTTTCCTCTTTCTTTTTAGTACCACCTTTCAGGTGCCAGGGAACCAGCAAATCTTGAGAGTGAAAGGAGGTTCTGTTMGTGTGAACAGGCAGTCTGAGGTCTGTCACTGGCTTGGCACCAGAGCTTTCATCCTTCAAGTCATTAAGGAGTTGGTCAGACGATGCTGAGTCTGGGCTGCTGTTATCAGGCCCTTGGTCACTAAGTGGTCTCTGGGCTGTGCCAGTATTAATTTCCTTGTCTTTGTTTTCACYAGAATTCTTTTCCTTAAGGTATTTAGACTTCTGGTTTTTGTATTCTTGTTCCATTGCCCAGACATAAATGAGTGCTGTTCCACCAGGTCTTAGAAGCCGAGCTAGTTCCCGGATAGTAGCCAGTCTCCGCTCCTGGAAAGGAAAAGCAAAAGTATGAAGCTAGTAYATAAACAAGAATTCAGGAGAATGGAATGGCTGCAATTTCTCCTTACCCAAGATACAATAAAACTTGAAAAGAAGGTGTTTTTTCCCACTATTAATTTTCATTCATAATATAGCCCATCACTGTATGCAAGCCAAGACATTTTCCTAAATTTCTTCATCAAGACATCATTCATGTCAAGCACTGGAACAGGCTGTCCAGGGCAGTGAAGGATTCACCATCCCTGGMRGTATTTAAGGATAYCACACCTGTAGATGTGGCACTCAGGGACATGGTTTAGTGGTGAACTTGGTGGTGCTGGGTTAACAGCRGGACTTGATGAATCTTRAAAGTCATTTCCAGCCTCAATKATTCTGCTATTTTCTTTCCAYTAGAAAATAGTTCTGTGCTGAGCAGGATTTCTTGGATATAGCAGCCCACCTGGAAAWGACAGACACCTTTTCAAGAAGGTGATTCAGTATTTAAAATCCCAGATTCAAATCTACCATTGCCTGATGATGMACAGGCTAAGTTTGCAGCTGAAGGGGTCTGACTTACAGCTTAAACACAGGTCCTCTGACCACGTGAACAAAGATCTGTCAGCCTTTTCAAAAACTATGTTTTTTTACTGGATTTAGAAACATTCACTGCATTTCTGGTATGGAAAGATCTGTGGGGCCCCTCTAAGATTGTTTAGGAACTCGTTACCAGGCACAGTTTCTGCCAAGGGAAGGATGGGGAGGATGAAACAGGACAGCCTTGTAATTATGCTTGGCAAAAAGACTGTGACAATATGAAATCTATAAGCAAGGTAGAAATGAAAGCCAATCTTCGACATTAACTAGCCAAAAGCTAATTAATGAATGACTAGGAAACAATGGCTTGGCTGACCACAGGAGAATCCCCATGATTAAACAATACCCTAAAAACTAAAAGGAATGCTGGAAAGTCCAAAAGTTGAAGGGACTCTGTTAACGTGGCAAGGAAGAAAAAAGTTTTTGGAAGTAGATGTTAAGGTTTAAAATGTAACAAATATGGTAATGTAGTAACTCCTACAGACTATATGTAAATTCTATAGGATTTGGTGTCTTTTGCTGGTTGGCTACTGTGAATCAAAATATTCAGGATGGGAAAAGATATAATGTATTGTAACAAGATYTTAGCTCTCTCTTGCTCCTGCTCATCCTCTTGCTCACCCTTTCTCTCTTCCTCTGGGGCTTACTCTTAAGCTGTGGCTGGCAGCTTGAGTGAGCCCCCCTTTGTTACCCACAACCCTTGCAATAAACTGCATGTTCAAAGAGTTGSTCTGGACTTTAGAGATCCCTCATTAACATCTTGGAATCATGCAGACTTTCCTACACAAGAGAACCTTACTCAGCCCAGAGATACAGCAGACTGGTGAGTCTCCCTTTTGCTTGGAGATGGACAACCAATGCACAGAAAGCACAAAATCACAAGATCTKCCCAAGAACCCAAGATCTGAGCCAGGAAACAATACAGATCTTGACTCCCAAAGCAGAGCCCCCTTCTCCAGTGTCATGAATTACAAGCACATGAAAATGAAACCCAAACATAAGACCAAAGCTTCAGGGGGAGTAAGGGCATCTGAGAAGCAGAAGGAGAATGTGAACAGAAAGTCTAAGAAGCAGCAGTAGCTGCTTAACTCTGCTCTGAGAACTGCTCACACCAAAWGCAAACCTTGGATTTCTTTCCATTCTGTCCTTGCCTTTGCTTGTATTGCAGTATTAGCAGCTCTGCTCAGCAATCCAACAGTGCAGTGGAGCAGACAGAGGGGTGACTTACTGCTGTTGAGAAGTGGTGGATGACAGCAATGGAGATGCAGGCATCACAGGAACCGCTGCGGATTGGCACTGACAGGGCATCACAGACAAATGCCTGGAAATGTTTTTCTCCACAAATATCCACCAAGTTTTTGCTGCGATCACAGCCAACCTGGAACAGAAAATGTTTCATTAAGCTTTTCATAAGAGGATAATTACAAGACTGGAATATGATTTTCATTTGATGCTTACAGTAATAGAGTCATCACAGTCTCCTACTGAGGGAACACAGTTTAAAATGAAAACAAGAGCAAGTGCGAGAAAATAGCCTTAYGAGGAGTATATAGTTACCAGGTAGAGACAAAAAGAAAACAGCCCTGATGCTTACCTAAAACAAAGATGAAAGACTGGCTATTTGACAGCTCATTATAGCTGATTTTGAAGCAGCTTAGGATGGACCAGGTTTCAACCTAACTTTTCTTCAAAATTCATCCAAGGTGTCTTGAAATGAGCAAAATGATAGGTGACCTAACCTCAGTATTTTCTTTTCATTTCAACTGCCAYTTGGAACTTGACATTTGAAGTACCCAAATACTGAACTCACAAAAGYTGACCTACAAGTGTAAATAATTGCCCAGTGACTGTGGTGGCATACTAAAGTATGGCATACAGCTTCACTCATCAACCAGGTTCTGTCACTTCAGTGTGAAGAAGTACTCARATATTTTTCTCTTACCCCTCAGTATCACAATCCACAAAAAATTTAAGCTTAATATAATTTTCAAAGATTCTGTACAGTCCATTGAAGTGACCCCTAGGATTTCAGAATACCTCATAAAATATTAATTTTTTTCCCTCTTTAAACCCAGCAGTCAGCCCACTACACCTGCCCAGTGTCCACATCAAAGGCTGTAAGAYAAAACTTATCATCTTTGAAAAATCAGCATCTGTAAGTGTTTTTATGCTTGCATAAAAACAATAAATCTAAATTGATTAAGACACTTTCTGAAATAGTGAGGCATGTGCCACCCTTGTTTTCATGTCTGCCATGCACACTGAACACTCAAACCAAAGCCCTGGTACCAGGTTGTATATCAAACTTTGCATGTATGAGAATAATAAATTTATTTGTTTTCAATTACTAACAACAAGTAGATAGCAGAGAACAGGTTCAGAATCCTAAAYAATTACTGTTGGCAATGTTTGTAGCATTTGACACCAAAAGAATACTAAATGGTCTTTGATGCAAGAATAGCAAACAACTTGCCCTGCTTAATTAACCCAGAAGAGAAACAGTACCACTAAAATCAAAAACTTCTTTTGCAATGATTAATGAAAATATATTTATTTTCCATCATAATTTTTCATTTTATCTGTTCAAATACTTTTATCTTTCATCCTACCACCAAAGTTTTGAAAAAAACCTGAATTCTCTTCCAGTCTTATTGCCTGAAAGCTTACCAGTGAGCTGTCTGCTACTCAAGTCCATGACTTTTGATCCAAAGTAAATGAAACAGTTGTGAAAATGTCAATCTGACAATACAAGATAATCCTCCTCAAAAACTATGAATATCTACATATTATCCTGCCAGTTAGCACTAAACAGACCTGAAAAAATCAATCCTAACATTGCTGTCTTCACACTCATTCATCGGTCTCTCGCATTTACTAAAGCACTGAGTGAATTGCGTTGTTTATGAATAAAAAAAAGGAAACCCTTGTTTACTTGAATGCAAACAAATCCCCATCATTTCCCACTGGCAGCCAACTGAAATGTCTTTAAATTACTCTGACAACCTGCATGTTAGTGATTGCACACCTCATTACCGGTACCTTTAACTACATCTGYAATTAAGACATCGGCTTGCAGTACTTAATAATAAAACTCAAAGGACCAAATTCACTGCTGGCAGAGGGAGGAAGAAGAATACTTGTAGCTYCCACTGACAAGCTTTCCCAGAAAGAATTGCTTTGGCTCTCCATATCTAAAGGGAAAATGGGCTGGATAATGGAACACAATCCCCCGTTCCCAAAATGACCTTGCAAAAGACTACAATGTATGTTGATGAAATCCAATGAACTGAGAACAAAGACAGGACTGCCAGATTGCAAAGTCCTCATTTGCATCTAAATTATATCAAATATTATGAAGTCAGTTTACCTGTATTGACACACTTTCTAAAGCAAATGTACATCCAAAGCAAAAAGACACTGTTTCACAGTGAAAATAGAGACCTTGAAACAGAACACTTCAAACACACAGCTGCTCTAAAATAGGTATATTAGGCTAAAACTTTAGGTGGTTTTAAACGTAAACATTACAATAGGTGCTATGCATATATGCATAAATGGTGAACACAGAGGCCTGGTTCTGAAGCGAGGCAACTTTAGCATCCTTACTAGAATTATCTCTAGGTGATATTTCAAAATAATTATAATCACCACACTCCTGCATTTTCTAACTTACAAGAGACATGCATTCATTAAAAACCCAAATACACTCGTTTCAGTCACTTAGAAAACAGWAAGAAAGCAAAAAGTTTAGTCGTGCAATACAGGGTTACAGATGGAAAATTAGCCTATCTGTGGTACTTACGAGTACAGAAAACATTTACAGCAAGGGCCAGAGATCCCAAACTCAACTTTTCCCAATTCTATTAYTAACTGATTTTTAAATTCTAAAGCATGCAGAAGCTTTGATGTGATGAGACTTCATCTACAGAGAGAGTTCAAAAGACTGTTCTAATTGAGAACAGGTTTTTCTCTCTCTAATTAAATATAAAATCAAAATGCTTAAAAGATAACTCAAAATACAGCTGGAGAGCCTTAATTTTTGCCAGTTCATATCTCTATTTTCAATGCTCAGGACAGGATATCTATTGTCTTTGMTGGCATCTCTTCTAGAAGAGTGGAGAAAGGCAGATAAATTAATATTAATCCAGCATCCAAACCCAAAGGAATCTAGTACATCTCTTGGTGAGTCAAGCTGTATGTGTATGTTTTTAGGRTTTCTATTTCTCATTATTTTTTATTCTTCTCAATCATTTCTTATACCTTGGCCTTCCAAATCAAATTCCTTGCTCAAACTCCACAATTTCTCATATATATCTCAAATAGCATGGCTGATTATTCAGCTGAGTCTACCTCAGCATGTCCATCTCTCAGCAAGTTGCTCCACACCTTTCAATACTCCCATAAATGAGGCTGGCTTCTCAGGCTTCTCAGATTTTGCTCCAGACACCCGTTCCCACATCCCTGCTTTTTTGGGAAGTACCTCCACCCGTCTCTTCACCACTTTTTGTGATGTAAACAATAGCTCACAGAAGTTCAAGAGTGGCCACTGACAAGTCCTGTGACTGAAATCCACTTGGACTTCAGGCACTGATTTTCAGTGTATAAGGATAAATATTAACTGCATCCAACTCTTACTTTAAGACAGGAAATCTGTATTAGTATGGAGGCCTGTAACTCTGTAACTGAACCACAACAAACACAAAACTTAGGAAAGGCTCAGAGGTATGTCATAATTTTGGCATACCACACCTTCTCTGGGCACACTGGATAATGCAAACCTTTAGACAATCAAAGTATCAAAAAAAAAAAAGGCCAAGATAAAAGAGGAGAAGGGAGGGAGGAATAAATAGAACACCTGTGACTTGTCTGAGTTTGCAGCAGCAACACAGGCAGTTATTCCTGCTCCTTCATGTTCCCCTACACCTTTACAACAAAGAGTAGCTAAAATAGACTTTATAAAATCTGTTTAATGCAGTGGTTTGGTACAGATCATTAGGGGGCAAAAGACATAAATAAACAGCTTGCTTTGTAATGATGCTGCAAATCTGCAAAAGATAAACCCTCTTGCATTCTGAAAAAAAGATAGGTAAAGACAGATTGAGGTTACCCACCACTGTGTGTTTTCTTTCTACATTATCTCATTATAACTAACTCAGCCTGGTAGCCTTAGTTCATTTAAGTATCTGGGAGCCTGATTTATTCAGCACATTACAAAGTGATGAACAAAACGACATCTAATTCTGAGATCCCGGCACCGAATGGAATTATGTCGCTCTCCAGAGAAACGCCTCGGCCGTAACGAACAGCATGAGAAGCTCCAGAAATCAAATTACATTCCAGCAAACAATTAATCTCAGTCAGGCTTTCAGCATTCCTTTCATGTAGTGTTTTGGTTTTCCGCTGCATGCAGTCAGGGTATCTCTGACAGCWAAGTGCTATGCACCTAACACCTGGAATTCATTTCTTGGTGACAAAGCAAAAGAACCAACTGGAGCAATTTAGCTTTCATTCTAGTTTTGTGCTGCTCTTGTCCAGTTCCTTCTGAGCTCTCTTCCCAGATCTCTCACCCATTTAATGACTTATTCACTGAGAGAAAAGGGCAGGAAAGGTTCATCTGTCTCACTCTTCAATTGCTAAGATATGGTGAACTTACTCCAGGTATACCTTTACTAGTTGGTTTTGTTCCTCCTGCTTTTACCCACTACTAAAAAGTCCTTGGGAGAGGAATCTATTCCAAATCTGTACAAACCCAATGCAACTAAAACACACCCAATTTTATGCAACCATACCACAGTAAATTTTCACTCTCTTACCTTCCCACACCCTGGAAAAAACAAATTGTTATATAGTTCTAGTATATCATAGTTTAGGACAATAATGCTGAAAATAGAGGTGCACCTCTCAGAGCAAAAGTGGTCTTGCAAGGTCTTGTGAAATACAAACTGCATTACCAATTACCTCTGAATGGCACACACAACAGAAATAGGAAAGTCTGTATAAAAGCAAGTGATTTTGGCTCCTCATTTGCCATTTTCCCCTATCATCAGTACTCTGTTAAGTAGAGTAATTTCTTTATACAAAAAGAAAATATATCTATCCTATGGCATTTTCAGTTATTTGCTACTGAACTTCCCACCAATTTATCAGTTCAATTAAAAATGTAAACCACAAATTTGAAAGACTTCATTGACTTTTCATTCATGCTGTAGCCCTGTGAGAATTCTGAACGTTCCTGAAGAGACTTACACATCACCACACCTACCTGAACACTGGAAACAAGGAGATAAAGCTAAAGTGCATAGAAATTATTGACATCGTTGCAGTAACATCAATGAAACCCTTGTGGGTAATCGGGGGAATGACTAAGGCTAAAACACATTGTTCCATAAAAATAAAAGCTCTGCTTACAGATATAATTATTAAGCTTGAAAGCACCTAAATAAAATCTGTTCAAATAATTCCCCCAAATAAGACTGTAGAAAAACAACACTAAAACTGTGTCTCTTTTTTGCATTCATTTAAACAATAACAAGGTGGGCAAGACAGAAAAAGTAATCTGAAACTCTGTTAAATTCAGCCTTTCTACAGCTTTTGTGCTAGCTCCATCAGACATGGATTCCATCTCCAGATGAAACATCCTTAATCTGAATTTGTTAGTCATGGCATTGCTGCTCTCTCGCTGTGTCAGAATAATGCAGCCATTTCAGCACTGTCACTTTTGCTGAGCATAGATGGACTGGTGCATTTCATTGTCACAAGGGATACACAAGTAGATAAGGCCACATGTAATCATCCAGAGAAACTGAAGCAACTACAATAGCACAGGCCACAGTGGAGATATTTTCAGACAGTACCTGAAGATTAAAACCATCAAGAGAGCTACCTTAGCTGTGCTCTACCATTAGCACAACTACTTAAAGCACAAAAGTGCACAATAACCTGTAAAGCATATTGCTTGCCTTCAGGAAATGCTTGCCTCAGGTTTTCAGTACTTCTGAGACAAAACATCCCAAGCTACAGAGCTGTGCCAACAGTGCTTTACCCAATCCCTACACAACTCCTAATTTCAGAGCACTGCTTTATTGCTTCTTTCCCAACAGGACCTTTGCTAAGAGCACCATTACACTGCACACAAAAAAGACACAGAATTTACTGAGTTTTTGCGTGCATTTGCCTCCAACTAAAGAGGAGTAAATGAGGGAGAAAACTGATGTCCTATATCTAAAGAGCACTCCCTTTATCCCAACAACGCACCTGATACATAATACCTTCTGTAATCCCTCAGCCTCAGCTCCATGACTAAACCATGGTAGATGAAATTAACAGCACTTGAGATACCTAGTCAAAAGTTTAAAACCACCTGTAAACACAAAACACACAGGGTTTTCTTTAACCACACTTTGCTACAGAAAAATAAATCTGGTAGAAAGGAGGAGTCAAATCCATCCTCCTGAGGCTCTGTGCTGACTTGTAGATGAAAACAACCAAATGCAAAGTCTAGACTCTATCTCCATCTAAGAACCAGGAGTTGTCACCAGTGAAAAATAAAATGTCAAGGGAGGCCAACTGAATGAAGCAATTCCCAGATTCTATTTTCTAACTGTTTCAACTGCTTCTATAACAGTTTCCTCCCTTTAGCTGTTATTTTACCTGTTTTTTATTTCTCCTACAGACACACATGAAATTAGGTAACTCCTAAAATAACAAAGGAGAGGAGCTGGCTTTCCTTTGACTGCCAGCCAGAATGTGATCTTTGCCTTCCTCAGCTGGTTAACTGCAGGCTACAGAAAACAAACTGCTGCTGGCAATTTCTGAACACAGTATCTTGCATTAATTTTACTTTAGAAGTCTACCACAAGCCTTCACAACAGGTATTTACCAAATCCATTCTAGGACCTTCACTATACCCTGATAAATGTTTCTCCTCTCTAGTTAGGCTTGCTGATTTTTCTAGAAGACTGAAATGTACTGAAATGAATAATTAGGCTGCAGCAGTCAGGCATAAAGATGCCTATGTATTAATTGGTTGATGTTGTTCTAGCCCATAAGAACAGTAAGGGAGATATTTACTAACACAAACAGCATTGTAAATAACAACTTATCTTTTTTAGCTGAATATAAATAACAGGACAGAAACTCCTGAAACAGACAAACAACTCCATGTTTTATTATCAATAATGAATGCTTTGCCCTACATAGAAATTTTCAAGTCTGATGGATTTCAGAGTGTTTCACAGGACAAACATGTGAAAGAATCAGACAATCCTGGAACAGGAGAGAGCAGATACCATAACACACACTTCTCTGAGATTTCTTTTGGGTTAAAACAATGGCAGGTTTGACTCCTTTTGATTCCCCCTGAAAAGGTCTTTTAAATATTTGCAATGAAAGCTATCTCTTGTTTCATATTTGTACATACTTCATCTCTGCCTGACAGAAAAGAAGTAAAACTGGACTAAGGACAGATTGTGAGACAGTGAAAGAGAGGAAATGAGCAAGAATTACATCAGAGCTGTCTAAAAGTGAAGAAAAGGGAGTGAAAGGCCAGAAATCTGTACTAAAGTTGAGATCTCCCAGTGAATTTTATGTTGGCATATTTACTGGTCCTGTGCAGAGAGCCAGAGGTGGAACAGCCAAACATGAAATCATTCACAAATGAGACGTCACCAGGCCACAGGGCACTGAAAAGGTTATGAAAAATAGTGTTGCCCATGGAGATTTCACCCACCCACCAAATAAATGAAAATTTTATTAGAAACATTCAAATTGCACAACCATTTAGTAAATGTATTCAACAACGACAAAAAAAGGCTAACTATTTATCATCAATAATGATAAATTATTAATGATAATTAATACAAAAAATTAATGATAATTATTACAAAAATTGTAAYAAACCATTACAATTTTTCAATCCGCTGCACCCATTACTATTTTTCTTAATGTATTTTGAATCAAAAAGCAGAAGTGGCTTTGAAAAAAAGGAAAAGGCAATGCACATAATGAACACATGTGGAAACTTAAGACAATTGGTAACTGATCTTGGATCAGGAAACAGCTTTCTGTTCTCGGCGTTCTTCCAATGCCAACCTGAACCTCCAGCATGCTGCAAGTGCATGACAGAATAAACACCAGAATCAGTGAAAACTAATGACAGTAGCTACTGCTTACCATGTACAAATCCTTGTTGATGCCCAGGTACTTCCCATTACCACAACCAACATCAGCCACTATTGACCCTGCTGGCAGGGACCTGAGAAACTCTACGATCCTGGGCCATGGGCTGTGCCTGGTACTGCTGAAGTGTGTGGCAATCTCTTCATACACCTTGTGTACATACTCTTGCTCCAGCTTTGAGGCCTCCATCTCATTTTGGGGAAATGAAGGTTGCACCCGTTTCTGCTGTCCCTTCTGGCTGTCACAGACAGATGGGTAAACTAGATACAGCAACAGATACAAAATATTAATTTCATTAACCAATTTCTCAGTGATTAAGCTTATTTAGTAAAATTAAATGTGAAATATTGAAATAAAAAAAAAGCTTCATTCCTCCTTTACCTTTTAAAAACTGAAATGCAGGTCAAACTACAGAAGTGTTTGATGACCTGAACAAAAGACGACCAGCCCACTTGCGCCAGAGGCTGTTTGCAGTGATCATTAATCTGCTATATTAATGATGTTTATGTTGTCAAAACTGAGATAGTGCCCCCAATGCCAAAGACCTTGACATCATTGCAATTCAGCCTCTGATATTCTGTTCTAGGGGCATAAATGGACTTCAGTTCTATGTAATAATTGAGCCACCTGTCTGTTATTATCTCTACTGCCTTAAGGCACACTACAAGGCTCTTTCATGGCAGGTATAACTGCTCTAATGTACCTACTTTCTCAAAATTACAGGCCCCCTCAAAAACAAAAAATCAAAACGAAGGAAAAAACCTGATTAATAGTAGTTATTTCTATTTTGTTACATTATTAAGCACTTGAAATGCCAATGAAACACAAGATTACAACACTCCAGATTACTTGCCTGGCTCTGGAGCAAGCCAAATGCTTTCCTGTATACAGAAACTTCAGCAATGAAATGAATACAACCAATTCAAGCCATAAAGTATGCTATGAACCATCCATATTTCTATGACAACTGTCAAAACTATCCAAGGGAATCAAATTATTTGCTCAAAACAAAAAAAGCTACCTATTTGTGATAAGTAAGAATTTTGACTTGAAGGTTGCCTCAAGACACTTACTGCAATTGCAAGGGCTTCTTCTCACTTTCCTGAATGTAAATGATGTCCTTGTTTCCCTTCGATTTAATGTTAAATCTCCAACATCAGCAGTGATTGTTCTAACTTTGTGCCCAAATTCTGATGCTTGAATAACATCGTATTTTCTGGGTGTGATCCTAAAATAAAGTAACACAAAATAAAGGAATAATTCAATTTGCATCAGAAAAAAACCCAATCCATCTTTGAAGGAAGGTAATCCTTACACTCTGAGAGAAATGTGATTACAACACTCTATTGAACATATTTCTGCCTCTCAGTTTTCAACTCATTCAATTTAAGAGAGAAAAGAGATGAACACATAAACTAATGGCATAAATTAAAGTGTTGTTTAATTGCATGTAATTACATTTCCCTTCCCTACCTCCATTTTCTTCCTTAAAGTTTTATTGTTTTTTTGTCGAGTACTTTTTTATATTTGTATTTTTAATATGTTCATTTTTGTCCTGGTTTTGGCTAGGATAGAGTTAATTTTCTTCTAAGCATCTGTGCTAACAGCAGCAGCACTGTGTTTTGCATTTAGTACTGGAGTAATGTTGGTAACACACTGATGCTGCAGTTATTTCTCAGTAATGCTTACTCTAAGTGAGGACTTTTCAGTTTTTCATGCTCTGTCAGGGAGGAAGGCACAAGAAGCTGGGAGAGACCATAGCCAGGACAGCTGACCAAACTGGCCAGAGGGACATTCCACACCACAGAGCATCCTGCTCACTGTATGAACTGCGGGATGGGCTGGGCACCCGTCAGTGGGTGGTGAACAACTGCACTGGGCATCAGCTGTCTCTCTTGGGTTTTGCTCCTCTCTCACTGCATTTATGAGGATTTCCCAATGTCAAAAATAAAATGCTGCACACCCTCTTGCTTGGCACAGAGTGGTTTTACTATTGCAGTGCCAAGAATAGAGTTTTGCTGGGCGGTCCAACCAAATATGAAACACATCACAAATGAACTTCATCAGAAAAATCAGAATWTTACTTTCACCTATAAGTCAGAAAGAGAATACATCTTTCATCCTCCTTCACTGCATAGCCTATTTCTAAACCATGTATTTCTCTTTCACAGAGAACTGAACAAAAGTGCTTTTCCTGTGCACTTCATTAATGGGGTCAAAACAAAGTCTTTAATTCTTTGGCATCCAAGCATACACAATGAAAACATGTCCAGATTAATTTCAAAACTGACTCTTGTGCTCTTATAATTTGACTTCTGAGGTGTAGATAAAAGGCATCACAAATGTTATTAAATACATTTTGACATTATGTATGCAAGTGAATTATTACAACTTCTCGCTGGATGATTTTTATGTTGATTACAATACAATGTTCCAGCAGCATGATGCAAAGCTTATTCCGCTGAGTATCTTGACCCACTACTGCTTTCAAAAACATACAGAAAAACTGTATTTAGGAAAGGTGGACAAGAACCAGCACAGAAACCACTTGTACCTGAGTAGGAAGGTTTGGGATCTTCCCTTTCAGTTAGTTTATTCATCGGTTCTTGAAAGACAATCATCACTTGAAGGAACAAGGGAGTTAAGTAATAATCTCATTCCATGTTTTAATAGACAGGTACACTATTCCAACTTCAATGGCTGCTGGCCAGTACTGCAAGTGCCCAGCATGCATCCTTCTGCCTCCTGGGAGTGTGGCTGCCCAACGCTGGCTTGGAAGGAGCAGAGCTGGTAGCCCTGGAGAAAGCTGAGGTCTCAGAAAGGGCAAGCCCTCCTTCCCCTGGGAGCTGTGTTTAAATGGAGGCTGTCCCACTGCCCTTGTTCCAATTACACCCTCAGATGCATCCCCAGCTCTGTCCGTGCACAGCCACGACCTTGACCCTGGGCTGGTGTTCTGACCTGGCCTCAACACAGCCCAGGGAGCTGCCTGAAGCCTGGGGTTGGGGTCTGCCCATTGGCTTTCTTGGCCAGCAATGTCACTGACACAGAAACTGCACTGTGCTCTCAGAGCTGTACATGACCTTTCCAAAAGACAGCTAATGGTATTTGACAGGACAGCATAAGAAGCTTACAATGCTGGTATCCATGTTCAGTCCTGTATTTCAAACAAGGGAGTTCACTGCCCTGGGCTTCTATAATGATGCAGATCAGAAGTGCTTTTTACAGCTATTTGATTTAACAAGGGAATATACAGGTGGTATAAGAGCTCTATAAAATTAACAATGTAAAGGTTATCAGGGAGTTCATATTCACCCTGTTTTCATAATACATTAACCAGCAAAATAAAAAGGCAGAAGATTTTCTGCCAGTAGAAGGATTTGGTGTTTAATTTACACAGAATATAATTAGTGTCTCCAATTGACTGCTGAACCAGTGATGACTTGGGTCAAAAAAAAGGAAGAAATTCTTAATATGGACATTTCTGTCCAATACAGGGTTGCCATACACTCCTGAAATGTATTATTGTCACACTCAGAGCTCACCAAGGTTTTAGCCTTTTAGCCAATTTCAGCACTCCAAGCACTGAGTGTAACTGTAAGTATCTCCCAGTGGTGCACAATTTAAAAAGCATGTCTTTAAAGTCTACAATAAGCAAAGCCCCAAGACATATTTCAAGAAATCTCTTCACAGCATCCCAAAACTGCTCAATGCAGTCTTACCAGCAGCTTAAGTATTCCTAAAGCAGCTGGGAACAGCTCAGGAAGACTCCCCTCTGCCACCCTCAGGCTCYCAGTGCAGGGGAAGTCAATCTCTTAAACTAGCCCCTGTATCAAGCCTTTGGCATATGTGATCCAATGGGAAAAGTTGTGGGCTGAAAAGAGAGAAAGGGAATGGTGACACTAATTGCACTGCAATCAATTCTTTTCCAGCTCAGAGTCATTGAGAACTTTCACATTGCAAATATGAGAGATTTCAGACTGAAATTTCACTTGTGACAGCAGCAGGAAACTACACCTCAGGGACTGGCAATTAGCTTCCTAAATCCTCAAGTTTTTCAATTTAACCTAAGCAGAAACTGAGCAGCAGAGTGCATTTTTATATTAATTATAAAACTTTATTTCTTTCAGGCAATTTTAAACACAAAATGTCATTTAAAAAGCTAACAAACAATATTTTTTATTCCTCTGTTATCAGCAGTGCATACACATACCCATGTGTCCACAGGTATCTGGATTCTCCAGTCATCACCAACAAACTGCATCGGGGCAACATAATTGCCACTGTATGGCCATCAGGGTGTTTGAAATCCATCACAATCTAAAAAGAAACAAAACCAGTCACCATGAATGAGCAGGCTATAGAGCTTCATATACAAGCCAAGTATTCTTAAGTCCTGGATTTGTTTGTCCCTCTTATGCATTCAACTGAATATTGCTATGAAAAAGCTACATACTTCCTAGCAATGCAAAAGTCTCCAGGTCTCCTGTCCTAAAGCTCCCTCCCTTTTCAGCACTATGTTCCAATCTCAGGCACTCACAAATACATGTATACAGAGATAATTAGAATTACATATCAATTTCTTTTCACAATAAAAACTTGGGAGGAACAGTAGCCTTGGTTCAATCTCTGTGTGTACCTGTGAGGCAGGAAAGGACTGCCATCCCTCAGCTAAAGGCAGCTCCATGAGAGGAAGAGAGGGCTCATTTGCTGCATCTCAAGCATCTGAAAGTTATGTATCTGGATTAAGGCCATCAGCTACTGTCTTTTTGTGATGTCTACATAGAGAGACAAGATCCTCCACAGGGTTATTCATCCTAGTGTAAAATGTAGAGCTAAGTGATGTGGAATGACCCCATGCCCTCTGGAATTGCCTGTCCATTCACAGTGGATGAGCTGAGACAATTAGCTCAGTAGATACATAACATTCAGATAAGCAGTATTAGGTGAGAGAAATATTTCCAACCTGCCCACATTCTTGGAGATTTGAAGCACAACAAGCACATCCCAAGATCCTGACTAACATGCCAACTACCAGACCATCCTTTTATCATCTGCCATCTGGCTTCCAGCCATGGCAATATACTGAGGTAACACTTTCAGCTTTATTCCAATTTCACAGCCCAGATGGCAGTGGTACATTTTGCTTCTGCTTGGGCTAGGAATGTTATCCTTTTACATTTCCCAAATGAGAGAAACTCTTGCTGTGGAAAATAAGGAGCAGGTCATTTAAGCAAGCCAAATGACTTACAGAAGACTTACTGAAAAAGAAAAGTGGTCAAAACCTATTCAAGTCAGCAGTTCCTGGTACACTGGAGAATTAGCACCATGAAAATTCTGCCAATCTGATTTGGAACCTTCTAAGCATGCAATTTAAAAGCAGACTTACTCCAGTATGGCAGATTGGAACAAATTAGGCAGTTCTCCTGCATACAGACACATTTAACAAAGAAAAAACAGTGGTGGAACAATCAGTCATTCAGCACAAAAACCCAGCATGACAGAGACTGAATAAGCAAGACTCTTAAACACTACAAATTGCCACTAACAACAATTACTATTTAATATTGTGCACACTGAAGCAAAGCACAATGGCACTTACATTTTTAGGAAAAAAAAATTATTTATGCTGTACTACCACTCAGATAGAGTAACACAGCTTCTCCTGTTGGGCTATCTAAATTTACAGCAAAAAGTGACAAGGGTGACAAACAGCGGGGTTGAAAGGGATAGAAATGTATCAGGGAAGAGTAATAAAGCATAACTGTAAGCTCTGATAAATGATCACAAAACATTTCAATAGCTATGCAAATGGATGAATGGCAGCCACTGGCTACTGTACTCTTTCCCTTGGACTCAGCAATTTCTTCTAAGAAACCTCAAAGAAGCAAGGGGTGAAGGAGGAAACACAGTAGGGCTTTACAAAACTGATGAGGATGCTGTCCAGTAAAGCACAAGTAGCAGCAAGTCTCTGCAAAAAGATGCAGCTATCTGCTAAGGCAAATAGATCAGAAGATAACTAATCAGGATCAGCAAGTAAGGATGAATAGAAAAGGGGAGTGAAGTGGTAGGATGAAATGGGTGACATGATGACTCAGTCTTGTCTTTTGCATCTCTGGCTCCCTGCTGCTGGGGACAGGTGTGACGGGACAAGATAGAGTCCAGGTTCTTCAGCAGCATGGCATAATTAACTGAACACAAGAATGTGCAGATTTCTTCCTGGAAGGAATCTTGTTACTCCACTGGTCCTCTTTCTGGGTCAGTAGTAACTACAAAGCTCTGTTCTTGCAGATGATATTAAAGAACTGCACTTTATCCATGAATCAGTGAAGATACCTCTAATGGGTCCCCTGCATTTCCAGTTCCCATCTCCCTCCAGGGTCCAAAAGGGGACCTTGTTTCCTTTCACTTCCACATGCCAGGCTGGTGACTCCATAGGAAGTAGTGGGAAACTACTTTATAGTACCATAATACATACTTTATATACACTGTATATATACACTTTATCTCTATATACTTCATAGAGATACAGTATCTCCAGCTCCCTGCCTTCTCTGCTGTTTTACCTCATTCATCTCCAATTCCTTTTTCCCCCACCATCTGTGTGGCCCCAGAGTCTCTTCACAGGAGATGCTGCTCAAACCCTGTCCTGTAAACAACTGCGCATCCAAGGTTCAGAGTGCTCTATAGGCAGGTGACATGTTGGGAATGAGAGGCCACAAAACTATCCCTGGCAGCTGGATTTTCAGGCAGGAGAATACAGAAGAGCATGTTCTCCTCGATGAATTTCAGCTACACTAACCCAACACGAAATACATGAAACAGAATTTCTGATGGTGCAGAATTTGAGGCTGAAAAGCAAGAATTTATCCTGGTAACATCTAGTCCTCACCASAACAGAAACCCAGCTCAGTTCCTGCTCCCTACTTTTCTAGGAAGGGAATGCTTCTGTACTATAATCTCACCTTGTGTAGCTGCTCCCCTTCTAACTGAATTTCATCTTTATGAGAAGTTGTGATGATTTATGAAGGAAAATATATATGAAGGATTAATTTACTTGCAAATGGGCAATGGCATCAAGTAATTAGCAGTACTTAAAAGAGTCAAAAATCCAAATCCAAAGGTGATTTTTGCTTATGAAGCAGACTGAGGTCCTCAGCAAGACTATATTCAGGTTTTGCACTGATCTATGAACAACAAATTTGACAATGCAATTGAGATAGAGACTGAAATTTAAGGAACATCCAAATAAAATTATTATAATTCCTATGCTTCATTCCTTTACCTAGATTAATTGCACCTGAATGCTTAAAAAACCAAACAGGCGTACTTGTTCTATCCTTTGTTTACAGCACAATAGAGAACATTCAACCCAGAAGGATTTCTGAAGAACTCTGTTCTTATCTCTGGCAAGCCTGTTCCTGACTGAAGTAGATAACATTCCCACACTCCTCTATGTGCCTTTATGCTGGCAGAGCATTCTCAATTGTCACTGTCAAACACATACACACACAGAAGATTAACGCATTTGGTCCTCTTTTTCATTTACTGAGGACTTACAACCAATAAAGCAACTTTGCTACTGCTGAATCAATCTGCTTCATTACAGCTTTGCTCCACAGGAGCTGTTTCCAGCTACTATTTTTATCTATTTTCTTTTTTCTCTTAGACAGCAGAGTCAATGAAGATCAAATTTCCAGCTAGCTCATGGGGCATCATCCAGGGTTTACAATCAAAAAATAAAAAACAGTGGGTGCTATATAAGTTTTACCATTTTTCCTTTCACTATGGAAAAAGTGTGTCTCTGAATATAGTAAAAAAAAAAATCTTAAAAGACAAACATCTACTTGTGGTTTTGAATAACTTGTCATGATGCCAAGTTATTTAAAATAGAGTGTTCATGACAAGGGAGCACACAAAGCAGTGAACAACTTTCAAAGATGGCTAAACATCAAAGCAAAGAGACACCCACATCATGAACATTGTTCCTGTGGCATAAATACGGCAAAGTGGAAAAATCAGAAAATAATCCAACATAAAAAGGGAATAAAGTATTCTTTTCTTACCACCTCAGGGTGCAGAAGTGTGCAACACCTTTCATTTCAGTGGTACTGTACCTCATGAAAGAGTAGGAGGATGAAGGTGAATGACTGGTTTATCAAATAAGTAAAGAGTCAAAGGCAAAACAGAAATATGAAACAGAGCTATAAGGACAAAGTCAATAAGAAATTCACAGCTACAGTGGGGATTGACAATTATTTTCCTAAGCTTTGTCTCTGATGCAATTTGATGTTAATAGACTACCTTAGACGAAACATACTGTAAAGCTAAAAAAAGTACAATGTGGAATGCTTCTCAAGTCTCTGACATTATTTACTGAATTTGCAGAGAGCAAAGACAGATTATCAGCCTACATAACAGTTTCCCACAAGTAAAACAAATGAAAAATAATGTCTACTTCAAAGAC
Source organism: Alauda arvensis (assembly GCA_902810485.1). NCBI lineage: Eukaryota > Metazoa > Chordata > Aves > Passeriformes > Alaudidae > Alauda > Alauda arvensis. Next base: position 2,488,788 of record CADDXX010000001.1, read on the forward strand.
AGCTGAGAGGTTTAAAGCCCACACATGGAGCTTGAACAACACAGTGGGGCTCTATGCAAAGACAAGAGCCTGCTGGCTCACACAGGACCAAGGCAATTAATTGGTAGCATAGAGCACCTTTCACTGCAAAAACCATGCTAAATTCCAAAATTTGGGATTCAGAAAACACTGAATTTTAAAAGGAAAGCAATTAGGATTACCTTTCCTGAATAATCCACATCACAGCAAATTTACCTTATCCTGTTCTCTGGCCATGCTTCATCATCACGATTCTCAGTGCTGCACTGGTTTTCGGAACTATTTCAGTATTGCCTTTCTCAAACATCTCTCAACACATGTGCAGGCCTCCCCCATATCAGATCTTTACCAAAGCACAGCATCTCTTGCTAAGTCTGTTTATTCACTTAGGCACTATGCTGATGCTACTCAGATGCTTAGTATACTTACTAGCTTTCTTTCTTCAAAAATTGCATTCAATTTTCCATCCATGCAACCTGTTACTAACTTCCTGAATTCTCTGTGTCGTTTTAAGTATCTATGCATTTCTTCCTCTTAATCAAAGTCTAAAAAGTGTTTAAAAAGTATTTCAATGTATGGACAGCACTTCATACTTTTGTAGCTGAGGTCTCAGCTTGGTATGATTTATTTGATAAGCCCATGGAGTTGAGTGCATCCACTGAACAGCACACCAGTACCTCTCCTAGTTATTCTGAATGCCATTGACTCCATGAGACAAATTCCCTTATTGTTTGGCCTCTGTCTAAAAGATTCAGGTAGTGCACAAGAAGAGAAAAACTAATGTCATTTTCAAGCTAACCACGGTTGGATGGAGGAGCTTCTGCAAGCCTTGTCCCAGCTAGCTGGAATATACACCGCTCTCCTTTTGTACACAGGGATTCATCTCTGGAGGTTCACCAACTCCAAGTTATTAGAAATTATCAATCACCTCACTAAGCCAGATGCCAGCTCCTTGTGATGTCCAGCGAGGTGACTGCTCTGCCAGCCTTGGCAGAGGTCGGGACACTGGTGGTACTTCTGGCACCATTCCACCAACTTCTGACTGCTTCTGTTCCCACTGCAAGATCATTCACAGCTGCTATAAATTTCATCGGCTTAACTCATATGTCTTCTTAAGCTGACTCCTTGTTACAAAAGCCTTTAAATATGCCAGTTCCTACTGCCTCTAAAAGCATCAAGTTTCTTTTGTAGGTCAGATCTGTGGTCTTTGCACCTTGCTAAATAATTACCTGTGTTAAAACTCAATGCTGAATGTTAGACTCATATCTAAAAGGCCTTCAATCCCTACAGTAAAAGGTAACTGTTGCATTACCATTGCTTCTCTCTCTCTCCCCCAACAGGTATAGATCTCTCCGTTCTGGAAAATGCTATCTAACCAAAGCATAAAGCCTTGATGTCCTTTCATAAATCGAGAGACAAAGACTCTGTCAAGTTTTCAACAAGAAACAATTTATTCATTCTCACTAACATTTTATCTTCATCCTTTAATAAATTGCCTCCCTAGCTCTTAGCTTAAACTCTTTCAGTACACAGAAAGCAACAGGCTAATGCTGTTAGTCTTCTTAACCAGTAAATTTATTTTACTGACTTGGCCTCCTCCAGTCTTTCAGTCATGCATCTTTCCTCACATCCATGGGTGCTACTTCACTGACATACAGGGAATTGCACCCAACTATACCAGGGCAGAATGCACTAGAAATGCAAACAATCATTCACCTTCCTTTCCAAAGAAAAGGAAATTTCTTAGGCCTTCCATCACTTGCTTTCTAATGGAGTACAATTCAATAGAAGGGCGCTAGGACTCCTACACATCTTGACCCTGATGGCCTCCAGAGGGCTCAATCTGTTAAGATGTAAAGCCCAGACATCATAATAAAGCAGTTCTGTGTCCTCAATTACATCTCCTCAGACTTGCACTTAATGTATTACTGTATGTCCTGAAAGCAAATAATCCTTAGTTACCTGTCCAATACTGTACCAAATGTCCACCAAGAAACCACTGAACAAGTCCTTCCAACACAGACACAGCTGTTCTGTAATAAGCACAAATATTTATCAAGTATGATATTTAGAGGATCCTAAATGAGGTAACACAGGGTCAATGTGGCATATCTGTAATTCTTTCACACATTTAGAAAAGTTCTCAAGAGATTTTCAATATCTAAGTAGAAAGGGAAACACTTCAGTATTCAAAAAGAACATCTCACCTTTCTGAAACATTGATAGTTTACCAGTATTTGTGGAAATACACACAATTCTCTGAGATTGCAAATAGACATAAGCAGGACCTCCCTTCAACTGTAATTTTACATCCATTCCACACTATCTGTACATTTATCATCCTGTCATAACCATTACAGGCTTTAATTGCAAGTTTTCTACAGCAGAAGTGGTGTGAGGAACAGTGAATAAAGCCTCCATGCAATATAAACAATAATTCATACAGCAAAAGCCAGGCTTTGGCTGAGTAATATTGCCAAACATGGATTAAAATAGCTAAATATAATTTGCAGGAAGGAGGAGCTGAGATATTTACTTTCAAAGTGTAGACTCATACCAAGTACTAGTGTGGCACAGACCCACCGGCTGTTGTGAAACAGCCCAAGTCCTTGCAGGTTCAGTGCATTTCAAGGCATAGGTAAAACACGTTGCATCTTCATTAGCCTGCATTGCGGAAAATCATCTTCCCTCACTCTCTACAAACATTGGAATTGTTCATCAAACCTTATTCTCCTCTGCAGGTCTCAGCTTTCTGCTTGCAGTGCTGTAGTACAGAAAGTCAGGCTAACTTTAAGTCTAGGTGGAGATAGGGAAATCGGTTCAAGATTAAGATCTACATTAGGCCTTAGATTTTAAAACAACCTATTAGGGAACTGAAACCTATGCAATGAAACAAGAGATGTCTAACTCAGCATGAGCTGAATTACCTCATAGGCTGGACTGACTCAATCCCCATTGATTACAGAGGAGCTCAGGCATGCATTGCACACGCACACACCTACTCACAAACACTCAGATTTCAGTGTCTTAATCCTGGACTAAATACCATTGACAACAAGTTATTAAATAAGGCATCCAAGTATGGATTCAGCAGATGCTTCAACTCTGTTTAGAACAGTTCTGCTTTAATTAAAACCTCTTTCTGCACTATTATCATCACTAAAATCTTGGTCCCTACATACTGAGAAACAGTGTGGTGCTGAATACCTGTCATTCAAAGGGATGAAATTATGCTTTTATGCACTCACTGTTTGAAACAAAGGTCAGATAGTCCTTCTCATACCTGCACCTAACAGCTGTCCCAGAGATCATTACAATAAAAAAGAATTGCCAGGATGAAAGACATGTAAATTGTGCCTTCCCAAACTAATTCTTGCATCATATCTCATAAGGACTGACAAGACATGTTTTTTAATTTATTGCTATAGAAACTACCATATGGCCTGCTTAATTCTCTCCATCTTCACTGTAAAGAAAATCTACTGAGAAACAAAGATCTGGGCATGAATTTACGAAAAAATTGCTTACATACATTAAGAAACCCCATTCTTTAACAGTCAAAAGCATGTAACTCTCAACCCACCCCCAAAAGAAAACCCAAAAACCCAAACAAAACCCAAAGAACTAATGAAAGCCAATGAAAGCTATCTTCTTAGTTAATTATGTCTCCTGTGGCCATAAAATATAATTCAAAACAAAGCATGACACAAAGATACTCCTTTAAAACCGTTTGAAGAAAACTGTTTTATCAATTACTCAATTGCTATGTTTCACCCCCCAGAGGTCCCACACGTCTGACACATACATGTTATTTCAAAGCAGGGAAAAAAACCATAAAGGAAAAGCACGTTCTGAAATTTGGATAGGCAGTATTCCAACACTGCTGATTTTCATCACAAACACTGTCATCTCTTTCTTCTGTCATTCCCTTCATCTGCTTCATTAGCACAATGACTGTCTTCTCATAATGCAGCCAAAGTCACACAAAAAAGCTGTACCCAGGGCCTCAACATCTGGCCCTGAACTTACAACTGACTCCATGAGCACACACGGCAGAGATGAAGGCAGTAACAGGAAGGGCAGGAGGAACAAGAACACCTCCCAAGGAACTGTGAAGTGTCCAGTTTTCTGCCTTCTGCTGGACCATCAACCTTGGTTTCCTCCAACCATTCCTCTGCTGCCCCAGCAAACAGACCAGGGTTTGCCCTGCACTGTCCCCAGGCAGCACCAAGAGGCTGCCTGCCCACCTGCTTCTCTGCTCAGGGCACAGCTCTCCCACTGACAGAACCTTTCTGTCAAGTGCTCTGACAGCTCCARCACACTTCAACTGCTCAAAATTGCCAGCTCCTCAGCAAAAGTTCAACTCTTCTGCAACAAGAGCTCTGTGGAGAAACCCCTCCCAAAACATAGCTGGTAAGAAAAACAGAAACAGAACATTACAGCATGCAAAATACTCAGATTTGTTAAAGACAGTATAAATGCAGACAGTCTTCAAACCCCACATGCTACACTTAACTGCTATTAAAAAATCCTGTCCAAAGCCAAGAAAGACAATACACAACAGCACGAGCTTAACAAGTTAAGCTTGTTTCTTTGCTTTTAGGCTTGTGATTATTACTATTGACTGGATAGGCATTTCTACATGAAATTTGCCACAGTCTTAAAATAGGCTCCTATGACAATAGAGATGACATCAACAGGCTAATGAAATTAGACTGCCTTACTGAATTCCAAAAATGATGTACAGTTGAAATGCAATAACTGAAGATAACAACTTTTTAATGCTCCACTTCAGCCTGTTTGCTGTTAATTGGTAGCAGACACCAGGATTCCATTTCGCACAGCATGTACTGACCTTCTAAAAATAACTTAGGGAATTAAAGTAACTTCCACTGATGAAGCTCTTGACAAAATAAAAAATCCTTTACAAAAATTAACAAATTAGTAAATAGTAAAAAACAACACAGAGGTTTCTAGTTTCTATTAAAAAATTGAACTATATTTCAAAAATGACAACTCAAATCCTGACTCAAAAATAATTTCAGCCACAAAAATACCAATTGAAATGCAAATTCAAATGCTCTGTTAGTTTTCATAGAATGGCTTGGTTTGGAAGTGACCTTCAAGAGCATCTAGTTCTAAACTCCCTGCCAGGGGCAGGGACACATTCCATTACACCAGCTCAAAGCATCATCCAGCATGGTCTTGAATCCTTTAATGGTTTCAACCCTTCCAACGGGGCATTCACAACTTCCAGTGTCGCACCACTCTCATGGTAAAGAATTTCTCCTAATATCTAATCTAAATCTACCCTCTTTCAGCATCAAACCATTCCTCCACATTTTGTCACTACACTCCCTGATAAGAAATTCCTGTCCAACTTTTTTGTAAGCCCCTTTTAAGTACAGGAAAACTACACAGAGTCCTTTTTTCTTTAGGCAGAGCAATCCCAACTGTCTCACCCTGTCTTCACAGAAGAAGCTCCAGCTATCTCAACAATTTCAGGATCCTCTTTCAGACTCTCTCCAAAAGGTCCTTGTCCTGCTTATGTTGGCAGTCCCAGAGCTGGATACAGCACTCCAGGAAGAGTCTTATGAGAGCAGAGGGGGAGAATCCCCTCCCTCAACCTGTTGACCACACTGCTTTTGATGATCTCCTGTATCATGCTTTTTTTTTTTTTAATTACAATAACTGGGGTTTTTGTTTTTCCACTGGAATAAATAGAAACTTTGTATTTAAATAGTTAATTCATCTCACCACCCCAGAAGAATGGTTCATGTATCATAGTGAAGGATACATGAGAGATATGAAGTGCAAAAGAGAAAAAAAAATGTTTTACTTTATAAGGAGTGGTACTGTACACCATAATACAGTATTTTTCTCAAGATTGTTACCTATCTACATTTTTCCTACCACATGAAAACCAATTAGAAATATGTAGCAAAAGCTATGGAATACCAAGACACTTTTTAGAGAGTACATTTGCTTCCACTGAAAAATTCAGTATCTGTATTTGTGTGTCACGGTAGCGCCTCAGCAGCCAGACGTCTGAGAATTGAAAATGAAATGGTGCTGCCTCAGCATACAAAATAAGCACACTACAGAAACAGCAAATAGCCTGGAGACAACAGGTTCTGTTAAGACAGAACGAAGTGGGTAAAAGAACTAGGCAGAAGTTTTCCTTCATTATTTAGCGGTTATGACCCCAATCAGAAAACTGTAAGCCCTACTGCAGACTGCAAACATTTTTCACAGAAGAAATGTCCTCGCAATCACACAAAAATAACTGGAACCACATGACATTCTTTATAGCATCTCTACACATTTTTCTATGTGATATTGAGTGGATTTCATTTTCAAATTCTTACTAATTACAGTTGCTTTTATCTCTCTTTCCACATTCAGTCTGGATACACTACCCAGAGGAGTTCAGGAGATCGAGAACATTCTTCCTTTCTCAAGACTAAATAGCTCAAACAAAGCACAGGATGCTAAAAAGAACAACCAACTCACTGTGAAGAAAGCAAACTGGTAAGAATCAGGAGGAACCACAGCTGTGCTTTCCCCCTCAGCAGCCAAAATAATGGACCATGAACAGGAAACAAAACCACTACAGAGAATGGAGTAAGGCAACTTCCCACTCTAGAGACCCAAGAGAAATAGCTCAGCAGGTCACAGCACATTCTGCAGATCAGAGATCCCACAGCAATCAAACCACAGGGTGCATTCCTTCCTCAGCACTGAAGTAGGAACTACCAGGCTTTGCAAAGTGGGGAGGAGCTTTATGGAAAGGCATGGGGGATGAGAAGTTTCTTCCTTTTGTGGAGAGGAAGGTAGGCTGGTATAAATTCAACAGAAGGGAGACAGGAGACCAACCTTTGCAGAGCTATTTACCTGGTATTGGCCCACTGGAGTAAATGCCCAGCCTCAGACAAAAAGGCAGCTGGAAACTGCAATGTCTCACCAATATGAAAGGGGAGCAAAAAAGCATATTGCTACACACCAAACTTTGAAATATGGTTCTGTCATAGCTTAACTTGGATTTTGTTCTTCCCAAGTAGCTAAGAAGTTATCAGAGAAAGGTCCTAGAGAAATAATGCTATCAAATCATTGTTCTGGGGGCAATTCTGACCAAATGCTCTTCTTGGACCATCTCAACATATATTGAAATTGATCAGCAAATTCTACAGTGCTTGGGAAACAAATGCTTGTCTGCATTAATTGCACAGTGGGTGCCTTGCTCTTGTTACTCTTGGCTAAAACAGAAGTTAGCCTATCAACAACCAAGGAGGTTTTTTTTTTACTGCAGCACAGGCTCCCTCCGAGCAGTTTACATTAAAGCTGGGCTTTCAGGATCCTTCCAAAGGTTAAAATAACTCATCAGGTGGAAACATCATCAGGATGTTTTGGTATCTGTGAACAAAATCCTGTATGCAAATGGGGAAGAGACATCCAGCACAGAAATAAAAACTCAGAAGAGAATGTTTCATCTTTCCCAAAAGAGCAAGTTAGACTGCTCTGAGTATTCCCATGAAGGGGTTGCAGGCTTTGTTGCTTATCTCAGAGGGCATATTTCAATGTTCAATTACTTTAAAAGGAAGTCCTCCCTTGATTTTGGTGGTTTTTTTATCTCATCCAGGCTCAGTGACAGTCCATCATGGTATGACATGGACAGAAAGAAACACACAGGACATATCTATAAAGAGCAAATGCAAACAGGAGAGACAGATTCATGAAGCCTGATGCATTTTACTTGTGGTGCTCAGCACACCTTTCACACGGAGCAGCTCCTCATCAGTTTTCAAAAATGAAATACCACTTTAAATGGAACAAACCAACTAAATTTTGCATACAATTAAAATAAAGTCCATTTGGATTTCCAGCTAAAACCATTGCAAGTTGCTATTCTTCAAGTACCAATAAAATCCATGACTGTAAAACATGTTTCTTGAGTTGCACCCAAGTTTCCACAGATTGGAAAAGCACATTACTGAGCCTTAGGAATCCTACCTGATCTGAACAAATGTGTAAACCCAGCATTAGGTTGTAGTGATTAAAATTAGTATCTTCCATTTGGGTTCAGAGAGAATTTGATTCTGCCAATACAATCTTCTTTTAAATAGTGATGGCTATTACTACTACTTTACCCACTACCATCATTCTGCTAGCATAGACAGAGAAAAGAAACTTTGGTATAGCCACTACCATAGTAATTCTTTAAATAGGTGAGATGCTTTCTGCCTTCCCTTACAAAAAAATAAAGCAATATATATGTAAACAGCAAATTCAACTGAATTAGCAACTAACCAAGATAAGCAGAGTAAGAGCTGAACACAGCAATATCCAGTGCCTGCCTATCTTATTAAAGCTCATGCAGGCCACAAAACAGCTGCTAACTTTCAAAGGCTGGGTACAGTCTAGACTTTCTAAAGGCTTCTCATAAAATCTCTCAGCTATTACAGAAACAGCTGCTGCTACGCCAGCTACAGGTTTCTGTTTGTTAGCCAAGACAGATTGGAAATAGATCAACAGATAAGAAGCAAAAGTGCCAGAAAAAGGGTCAATTATCAGACTGAGAGAGTAATAGAAGCAGCATACCTCATTCTATCAGTTCCAGAATGACCATACTCAGAGGTTGTTTAAAAGGTCTGCTGAAGCTTTTCTTTGAAACATTGCTCTGCTTTCAAGGCTTAAGAGAGTCACAGGTTTTCTTTATAGATCAAAGCATTTAAGATCCACAGGCTAAGAGATGATGAACGTGTCCAGATGAATAGAAGCTAGGCAGAGGTCAAGGATGATCCACACATGGCCCCCCCCTCTTTAACCTTGAGCCACAAGTCTGGCTGACATCCCTAAAGCTTTCCTTCCTCAGACATTAGGTCAGGCCTTGACAGAGAGAGCGTCACAGCAGTTCTCAGTGTTTGTAGCAGCTTTTTGCCAGCCCAAGGCATAGGAAGCAGAGTAAGGCAAGGAAAAACAGAGCCAAGGAGAAGAGAATGACAAGCCTGGGGCTGCAGCTTAGGAAAATGGGACACAGCAACATAAATCAGGATATTGTGCCAACACAACAGCCCTTTTGAGCAAACTAAAACTGTGCTTTGCTCTCTGGCAGGGTGCAGTGGGTGTCCCATGGCAGTCTTGGACACAGCAGGGCAGAGATGACCAGGAAAGGCTGCAGGGTCTTGGTAACTTTAAAATGGGAGTAAGATCTGCAGCCAGGAAGGGAAAATTCTTCTATGGGTTGCATACGTTCATAGCACTACTTAGCTCTTAATAGAAATGTTACCTCTGTATTTCTAAAGTTTTAATGAATCAAGGCTTACACAGCACATATAAAATGACAAATTAGGAAATATGGAAAAACAGAAATCTCAATATTGATCAAGCTCCTGCTGCAAACCTGCAAAGAGAAATTTGACACAGGCTTTAAAATTAGGATTCTTTGAGACAGCTGCAAACTTGGCCAGGCTTCTAAGATGAAATACTGTAAAACTGCATATCTTTAGAGACACCAAATGGAGGCACTGAAAATAACACCTAACTGAAATAAAATTCTCAACAGCAAGAACTGATCCCTATTTTGCAGTACTTTGTTCAAATGCATGGCCACAGAACACGATTTTCTATGAAGCTTAATAGAAGACTGCTCACCTAAACTCACCACATTGCCTTGTCTTTCCTAGTATGACAATTTCTGAATAAAAGAAAGTTGCATTCAATAACAGAGCATTGAAAGTGATATTCATTAATATTTTCAGTGTATCAGCTCATATAAAGACAGGGTGAATGTAGTGATCTATAAAATGCAATTACAAGCCCACAGGACATTCTAGAAGTCTCATTCTATGCTGCAGTTTCCCAGGAGATGGCAAAGAAATGGGTTACAAACAGGAGTGATTAGCCTGAGACCCCTACTTTTCCTGAAGTATTATAGGACAAGACAAATTACCTCTCACTGCTTTGCCCTCTAACTATTCAGCAATTTTTATAAGCTAGGCAGAAGTGCAAAGCAATAATGAGATATTCCTCCTTCAAAACAAGTTTAATCCATCTTGTGAACTCCTCAAAACACAATGGATTGCACTAATCAGGGCAACCACTTGGCCATCCTGCGCCTCTTGGTAAAGCTGTTGCATGAGACTGAGATAGGAAAGAGGATCTCTACATTTCCACCTCATTTTGCGGGCATAAGAACCTCAATTGCTGTACATTATCTGATGCAAGATAAATGCAACGTTATGAGGAATCATGCCATTACTTCTCAAGATCATTTGTTTATATTTAAAATGAACATACATGCCAATAACTATTCCTAACTGTAACTAAATCAGGTTAGCAGAAACAATTTACACTTACAATGATTCCCCTAATAAAACAGTACAGAGTGCTTTGTTACTGGATAAACTCATTCCCCACTGAGGAAAAGACTAATCCTTAGTAATGTGGCTTAGGTTCCAAGGTACCACTGAAAATGGCAGTGGCACAAAGCACAGCTGGAGACCCATCACCAGTGGGTTGCCCTTGGGATTGATACTGGGGCTGGCACTGTTTAACAACTTCATTGGTGATCTGGATGATGGGGCAGAGCACACATTTAGCATGTTTGCATTTAAAATAAAACCAGGGGAAGTGGCTGATACCAGATGGTTGTGCCACCATTAAGAAGCATCTGGACAGGCTGGACAACTGCTGCTGACAGAAACCTCATGAAGTTCTACAAACAGAAGTGCAAAGTCCTGCACCTGGTCAGGAATAATCCCATGTATCTCTACACACTGGCAGCTGATGAGCTAGAAAGAAGCTTTGCCAAAAATGACCTTGAAGTCCTGGTGACAAGAAGCTGAACATGAGCCACAAATGTACTCTTGGAGAAAAAAAAGGCCAACAGTGTCCTGGGTTACATTAGGAAGAGCACTCAGCTGGTAATGGGAGGTGACCCTTTCTCACCTATCAGCCCTGCTGAGGGGGTATCTCTTGTACTCTGTCCAGTACTGGTATGGGACTGGGGTTCCCACTACAAGAATGCCATGGACTTACTGGAGCAAGTCCAGGACATGGCCACTAAGATTATTAAGGAATTTCTTTACATAAGGGGATTCTGAGAGAGTAGAGACTGAACAACCTAGACAAGGGATGGCTCAGGGTCAGATAAGATGGCTCTTATTAATATGAATAAATAACTGATGAGAAGGAACGAAGAAGAAGCCGGTTTCTTCCTAATAATGTCCATTAACAGGACATGAAACAATGGGTACAATTTAAAACCCATGCCATTCCATCAGAACACAAAAAAAAGAGTTTGGATTTTTCCTGTGACAGAGGTCAAATACTGCAAAAGATTTCCTACAGAGGTTCTGGAGTCTCCAACCACACACATATTCAAAACACAACCAGTCAAGCTACTTTGCTGACCCTACTTAAGCAGGTGTTTGGGCTACATGACCTTGAGAGATTCCCTCCAACCTAAGGAATTCTGTGGGCCTGTGAAGATGATATAAGAAGTTTAAGAATCTTATTTTGTGGTGATAACTAAGTGACCAGGCTGGGAGGGTGTTTAGTTCTCTGTTCTGCCACACTTCTTTTTCATAAGCCAAAGCATTTATTGTACCTATTAATTATCACAATCTGCCTAAGTCAGGTCCTGGAGGGACAAGCATATAAGCAATTGAAAGAAATGCTCTTTCCATTACTCAGTATAATGAGGCATTCCACTTCCTTTTTTTCCTCTGGAGTGTCTGCCAATTTCCAAAATAGAATACAGAACCAGCTGGGTTGCAAGATTATTTCTTTATGCCACTTTTTGTGTAAACCTGTGCCTTTAGTGTTGAGGAGAACAAAGAAAGGACAAGACACATGGCTTCATTCAACTTTTCCACCACATTGCAGCCTAATGCATTCAGGTAGGAAAAAAAGCCATCCTAGAGAGAGAAAAAAAAGAGAAGAGAAAGACACCAAAGGCTGATGCTTTATTTATGCCAATTATTTATTAACAGAGTGTGTACATTTTTAAAAAATTGTAAGATTTAAAGGGAATAGAGAAGGGGGCCTTCACTCTTAAAACAGGTAACTCACATATTACTGCAACTGATATTTTCATTTTAAAATCAGATTAAGAGCTAAACGCACAAATCCACAAAGAAATCATAAAGAATTGTAAAAGCAGTAGAAAGAAAAGCCATAAATAATGCAGCATTTCATGGGCCACTGGCTTGTTTTACTATATCTGTGCTTTGATTGCCTGCCCCTGAAAAGTGTATTTATGGCCCATTAGGAAAAGGCACTGAAATCTGTGAGATACCTAACAGGCTGTAATCCAATGCCTACACCTGAAATATCTAGAAATGGTCCAAGTGTGGCAGTGTCCCTGGTTGAAATGTACACGTTGCAACCTTTTACAGCTTCAAAATGCTCCAGGCACTCCACTTCCCAGAAAGGTTTGTATTTTTCATGTGATTAAAATCACTGTGCTTTTGGCCATCTCTGAGACCATCACAAGATATGCTGTCATACAAAAACCTAGAAATGCACTGCTTATGGTATTACATCAGTGAAGTAACAAAGCATCTGTGCCAGAGTCAGCCTTTTCATTGAAATGGAAAGGATAAAAAAGCCCAGGGCTGCAGTACTGAGGCAGAATATGTGAAATTAAAGCATGAAATAAAGATGAAGGAAGGCCATTGGAGACCTGGATGGCAAAATTTAAAAAACCTTGATATCACCGGCAAATCTTTCAATGACAACATCATATTGCAGTTCTTTATTTAATTAGCGCATCACACCACTTTTCACACTTAATATTAAGTTCAGATGAATGTGGACAGACACCAGGGGAAATCAAATTAACGATAAAAATGGAACTTCTCAGTAAAGCATCAGACCACATGCAAACATTAAGTTTACCTCAGCTCCCAAACTGAGAGAGATTATTTCATCTTCAAAAGCAGAATGTGTATCAGTATGAGGGGGAATTCCTGTTTAAAAAAAAACAATTAAAAAATTAATATAATAACAACAACAGTAATAGAGTGCTATCTCCATTAGAAAGCTCTATTTCTATGGATGTCCATATGGAAAACAGGGATGTATGTTTGAACAAAGAAAACTTATCATTAAAAAGGGAATTGCCTTCTCTAAGAATTCAGGGTAATTATCTTATTTACACACCCAGATTAGATGGACACAAATAATCTGATTGTTTTGTATAATCAGTAGAAATACCTAGAACATAGTTCAGGTTACTCCAAGGCCTCACTCACTCCTGGATGACTCCAAATGCCCTCCCTGCTCCAGAGAGCAGCTCAAGCACTTTGCTCTCCTTGCAGGCAGCTTAGCCCTTAGCACCAACAGTTATGGTACATATTGCAATTATGAGCTTTAGTTCATCCACAATCATGTATTTCTTCCTCACTCCCTTCACAGGGGAGAAATCTCTAATCCCTTTATTTCTTAAGCAAATTACTGCAATAAGGGTTTCAGCTTCAGCATTAGGACTTACCTACCTCTCAGGCAGGCACTGTTAGGATCAAGTCCTGCCTCTGCTTTGCACTTCCTAGGTGACACACATCACTGCTAGGCTAACTCCTGGGTAATACATCTGTCTGTGCGTGTATGAGTACACACACATAACTGAGAATTGCCAAAAGGACAGTCATTTTTTAGGGTTTGCTTAGATTTCTCTTTCATATCTGCTAATTGGAAAGAAACTGCCAATCCCTGCAGCTTGTGTCACACATTTTAAAGCCAAGTGCTAGAACAGCAGTGTGCATGCCACAGCAAGCTCTCACCACATGGTGGGGAACGGCAGTCAGCAGTGGAACAAGGAGGAACAGCAGACAGCTTGGGAGAACTGCAACTGCACCTTCCTCTGATCCACTGTAGGCCAAGGCAGAGTCATTCCTATACCATCCAAACTGAAAGTTTTATTTGTTTATTAAAAAATTCTAAGTTCATTTTGGGTTCTGTAGAGAATTCCTGAGTTGAAAACAATTTTTTCTAAAGTGTCAGTCAGCTGTATAAAGCACCCTTATTATACAGCAGATTTTACATCCAGATGTAAGTATTCTGAATTCCATTAGTTTCAGTGAAAACAATACCAGTGTTTTATGAGACCAACATTTAATCTGTCAGAAAATCAGTGAGACTTGAAAACCAAGGACAGATAGATAGATACCTGTTTGTTATGGCTCAGTGCTTTGCCTCGGTACAAAGCACTGAGGCTCTGCTTTAAGAGGCACACTGACGTCTGTGCAATTCACTGTGCAGCAGAACACTGACAGCTCTCCACACTGCCACCAATAATTCAACCAAGACAACACTGACCTTTAGGTGTGGCCCCTCCAGCTTAGATACTCAGACATATCTCACTTTCTAAAATTTCAAGTACAATTTCCAGTGAAAAAATGGCTCAGAACCAAGATGCAGACAGTGCTCCGTGCTCATTCATATGCTAATGATTTGCACTTAATAAAGAGTATTTTAGTTTGGGCTTGGTTTTTTGTTTAATTTTTCAAAAAAACCCTGTTTCCATTCTTGATAGAAATCTACAAGTCTAACTACTCTCCTCAGATGTCCCAGCCAGAAGTACGCAGTCGTACCAATCTAACAGACTGTCAGATACACAAACAAATGGGATCAGCTTTCCATGCTCTTGTTCAGCAGACACTGTATTAGCTGTCAGACATTAATTCTGAGRGTAAACCCACTGTTCTTTCTTCCTAAGGACAAATGAGATACTCACCCTGGAAAGCAAGCCAGAAATTTAACCTTCATGAYTAAGCTCAGCTAAAGGTACAGCACATGATTTATTCCCAAGAAGYGTGATTAGCAGCTTACTTTTCTTGAGAAGCCTCCAGTTTGGGAGAAACTACAAAAATACAGTAATTTAGAAAAATTCCTTGTTTCTAAGATAAGGGAACACTGCTTGCATCATACTTAACACTCCATATATCACATGCACTAACATTATATCRTATGCACTAAACAGTAAGAGCCATTTCCTGGAGACTGTATGCACATTACAGGAAGCAATACAAGTCTGGAGTAAAAAAATGCACTTAACTAGAAGACCAAATATGACTATTTATTCCTATATCTTTACATAGTTAGTTTTCAAATCATAGCCTTGGACTCCAATACCATCATTTTCCATAATAGTGATATCAAAAACTGCACTTCTGAACTTAAGTTTCCATGTGCAAAAACCAGTATTAAGACTTGTTTTGATTCAAAGCATAACACACTAAGCAGGTGCTTAAATCCTGTCYCTACACCATTCCACAGTTAAGATGCTACACTGTCCTGCTTTTTAGTCAAGTTGTACTGGCTTGGCTGGGATGTAGTTCATTTGTTCCACAGTTGCCTGTCTGGTGCTATGYTTTGGATTTGTGATGAAAACAGTGTAGATAACACATGGATGTTTTACCTCTTTCTGAGCAGTGCTTACACAGCATCAAGGTCTTTTATGGTTCTCATGTTTCCCTGCCAGCAACTCAGCTGGGGGCGCACAAGAAGCTGGGAGAGGACACAGCTGGGACAACTGACCAAGAGAATATTCCATATGATCATATAACATTGTGATCAGTAATAATACTAAGGGTGAAGTTTACCAGGGATGTCATAACTCAGGGACTGGCTGAGCACTGACTGGCCAGTAGCCAAGGAATTTATTTTTTTTTTGCATCACTTCTCTCAATTTTGTTTGCTTTTTTTTTGACTTACTAAATTGTCTTGATCTCAACCCATGAGCATCCTCACTTTTACCTTCCAATTCTCTCCTCTACCTCAGTGAGGGGAGTGAGCAAGCAGCTGCATRGTGYTTAGTTACCTACCAGAGTTAAATCACTATATAGAACAAAGAGCTCAAAATTTTTGAGGGACAAATAAACTTACCTTGTCCAGGTTCATACTGATTTACAGTCAGTTGATCAGGTTTATGTTTGATATATCCCTGCTTTARGCACTTCTCCAAGAATGGGTTGCAAATTTCAGGAAGACCTAGTTATAGAAACAGAACTGTAAACAAGACAGTACAGCTTTCTGCAATAAATACAGCTAGGAAAATACATAGCAGTAGTTTCATATACATGCAAGTCCATCTTTAATCTGCATCTGCTGCTAATAAGAATTGGGGGCCTAATCTTCAAATCCAATATATTTTTAAGGCTTCAGAATTAGAAAGGCCACTCTTCTAAGGCCTCTGCATTCAGAAGCAGATTACTCCTTAAAAATGCAAACTGTACTAAAATAAAACCACCTCAAATCAGAGGCAAAGTTTTCACCAATTACAATAAAACAGTTGCAGTCAAGAAGCAAAATTATTATCCAGACAGTCAGTTGTGCAGGGAGCTCTCAAAAAAATTTATTCCAAGGAATAAATGTTACTGAATTAGATTAAACATCACAAAATAAAAAAAAAAAATCTGCTGAAGTTAAGCTGGTCTTAAAACAGGAATGGAAGGTATTGTCCTCCACTGAAACTCTGGTTTGCTATTTTACCAGAGGACTTGACTGAAAAATTCTGCTGAAGGTAACAGCAACAAACCAATCTCCCTTCCACGAATCTACTGCTTTTTATTCTTGTTTTCTYGCAAGAAGTATTTATGCTTTTCTCACACATAAAATAGTCTGTGAAACTAAAACACAATTCATATATCAATCCTTACAATTATATAGCTTCACAGTTAAAATCTTAATATAGTAAGAACATACTAATAACAATATAATAACAGATGATTGTATGCTACATCCACCCCAGCACACATGCATCACCTTAAACACCTTCAAGTTTTACAGGAATTTAACTCTCCTATTTTACTATTTTTAAATCTAAGGCTATAAGATGACTCACTTGCTTTTCTCTGACTCACAGCTTTCAAATCCAAATATGAGTTATTGAAACCTTTACAAAATTGCTTTCAGAGCAAAGGAAATTTTATTTCAGTGTGCACCCAGCAAGCTTCAAGYTGGTTGAGATAAATATATACAGCAACATACGTCACATCCCCCAWATAAATTAATATGCAATTTGTAACACATAATGGTTTTATGGAACAAAAAGCTAAAAAGAAATTACAATTACAATCCCAAAAGCCTTRTTTGACCAGACCTCAACAAAGGGCAGCAACCTCTGGCTCCAAGTGACTGAACAACAAGCTGAAAGCACTAACAATAATTTGGAATGAATATCAATATTCAAAAGCACTTTTGTGTGTGCTTAAAACACAGCAAAGGCTCTCCTTTAACCAGAYTCTCACAGCCATAACTCAGTGAGGCTTAAAGGCTTTACATAATGGTTCAAACATCAGTGCAAAATAAGCACAGTTTAATGGGGAAGTTCTCACCTCCAGGTAATGGTTTGTCTTTATCAACATTATTGTTATCATAGCGAAACTCATATCCAAAATGCTTTACTCTTCTATGCTTCAAAGTCTTCTGGGCTGTAAAAACACAGAACTCCAAAGTAAGATTAAACTACATGAAACATTGCTGGCAATTTGCTATGTTTCCCTATTCCATCCTATCTGTTAAGCCTAAACATACTTTCATTAGCAGTTAAAACAGTGTATGTGAACCTGGTTCTTCWTGCATACAATTCTGCTTATAATCTTTTGTAATTCATCAAGCACCAYATTCACTGCTGTTTTGAGTCAAAGGGATGGTGGTTTTGTATATGCATGAAGCAAGGAATACAATTTTTTTTTTTTGAGCCAAACTTAATGCATCCTTTTCTTGCCCTAATCCTTGAATTTACACCTGATGAACACCCTACAGATACATCAAGATCCATCATTYGCATTAATCACCAAGTTACACATAAGCTAAGGTCAACATAACCTTTTGCATTGCTCCATGAAACAAATTTACACAGGAACTCTGAAGTGATTTCCAAGAACTCATTCACAAAAGCWCAAGTGAAAGTATGAAAGCATCCAGAATGTATGCCTCATTAAGTTAATTTTTTTTTTACATAAAAGAAGACATGGCTCTTCAGTTGGACATCAAATTACAAACAGTCTTGTTCTTGGCACAAGACACATAAAAAAGACTTCAAYTGTCTCTGGATGCAGGTTTGTTATTCAAGTAAATCCACTCTAAAATATAAATTCAGATCACTTGCCCCAAGGAGCTGATCATTTGCAGTGTAAGACCCAATCTCTAAAATGCTAAGGACAAACACAGAATCATTACAAGATGTAAACTTCCTGTAACCTGAAACTGCTGGAAAAAAACAGCGTAAAAGTATAGAATGTCTGGATTCCTATTGTTGTACCCACCATTCTGAGTATCKTCATCTCCTTTCCAGTCAATACTTTCCAACATCCTCCTTTCTTCCTCTGGAGAAATAATCTTTTCAATTACCATTAAGCCTGGAGGCAAGCTTGTGGGAACAGCGTTTTGCAAGGAAACTGAGGTATATGAAAAAATGATAATTTYGTCACTCTTTAGAGAAAATGAAGTCTGTGCTCCCTAGGGGGATAYAATTACTTTGTATGAGAATATAGTACAGCTGTAGAAATGTTTAATGATASAATGGAGCCCTCACTGTGGTCTTATTTGGAGAATCAATGATCCCTTTTTATCATGACAAAACAGGGTAAGGCCAGAGTTTTGCATCAYTCAAGTGCCATCTAAAATTTTTACTGCTTAAGATGAAAGAGACTTTACACTATTTAAACACAAAACCCCTTGTGGTTTTCCTGTAAAAATAATGGTAAACAGAATTTCCAAATCACTTCAAGGTTCTACCTGAATTTCATTTTAGTTTTGTAGAATTTTAGTGATTTACCATATCAGYAGATTACTTCCACAGACAGGGAGTACTCTGAAATAAAACATGTACAAATGTGGAGTATAGAACAATACCTGGGTGAACAGGAAACATCACTGATGTTGGGACATTCAGTTTGCTGTTCTAAGAGCTCAAAAAAAGCTATTGCTGGCAGAATGTACAGRCCTAAACCAGGAACCCTTTCTGCTAGACACTATAAAAGCTCACATAAAGAGCAACAGTTATTGTAGTAAATATCTTATAATCAGCCAAAAAAAATATTAGGAGAAGAGGGGAAAAAAAGACAGAAAYTTCATTGTGCATGTTTTTCTTCTTGGAGCTGAGATAGAGATTGCAGGATTAGGGTCACACAAGATATCCAATGAAGTGTCCAGAGATTCTCCAGGCTCCTTAATCACACAAYCTTCAGGTGCAGTATTGAACTGCACAGGAAATTACTCAAATCTTTTTTTCCCCTTTTGCTTCCAAGTAATAGAGTTGAAATTAGAGTATCCTCACCTGGAATACAAGGAGCAAAGAATTTTATGTCCTGAATCTCAGATTCTAGCTTTCAYTCTCTGTGTTCTTTTACATATATTTACAACCCACAAAGAAAAACCAAAGGGGAGCAGTATGCAGGAAGCTGGATATATAGGAGAGTACCTTTTTCCACAAAATTAATATATAGAACAATGTTTTGGCCACAGTCTTCCAGTGTTACTTCCTTTCCATTAAGGGCATTAAAGGCCTTCTTGGCTTCTTCTGTTGTCCTATATTTCACAAATGAATATGGTTTATTTGGTGGCATTAAGAGTGTTTCCAWTGCTCCATATTCTTCTATTATCCTGAGCAACTGCTGTCTACTCATCCCATTACCAAGACCAGCATTGGCAATAACCAGGCTCTAATTGAAAAAGAATTAAAAAAAACAAAACAAAAAAGAATCAGTGATTATTGTTGGTTCATTTAAAACTAACATTTTACCAAGAGAAGAGCACTATTAAGAAAAATCAAGCCCATGAGCACTCTTTTATGTATTCTGCACAAGATATTTACATTTCTATGAGCTTGTTATACAAGGCTAAGGCAACCTTTGCTTGCCCAGCACAGAGTCTGGCTGAGAGCCTTGCAGGCTCTATCAGGAACACCCCCTCAGTTTATGCACATTTTGAAGGGGCATGTGTGCATCAAGTGTACTGCAAGCAAACACTGGCACACGTAATTTTGGAGGTTTCTGAAACAGCTGGGAAAAGTGTTCAATTCTTTCAAATGACAGCATTTCACTTCTCTAAAAAAAAAAAGAAAATGAGGTTTAGAACTGAAGAGGAGGGTCATTAAAAAAAATAACTATATACTGAGCGCTGCTGTGATCATGCCTATTGTGAAGGCTCTGTTAACATCTGTTCTAAGCTCTGCATCAGGCTGTCCACTACAGATCATATTTTTCAAAGTTTACCTCATTATTAATTACTGCTTTTTTCTAGAATGTTATTGATGGAAAGACCCATGTGTGTGAAAGGCATGCACAGGTTCAAACCACTCCTTTCACTTAATCTACAAAGACCCCACTACACAACTGCTGCAGCACATGCAGCAACTGATGATGTAATTTAGAGATAGYCAGACTCTTGCACAAAGCCTGGAAGTATTTTCTCTATTCCTGACACAAGTTTACCACTAGCACTAGTGGTTTTGTTTCATATATCACTTATTCAAATGTTCTGTGACCAAAAAGGACCTTGCTGGACCCCAAAATTACTCTTTAGATAGATTATATGGATAATTTGGCACCTGYTTCAAGAACAAGTCCCAAATTACAGACTCATTTCCGAGCAACAGTAGAAAAACACAGCCTTTGTTCTAAAGAGTTTACAATATAAACAAGATTGCTGAGTCATTAGCATCTGTCCATGTGGTGTGAAATCGGAGGAAAAATTAAACCAAATTTTATTACAAAAAATGTATGAAGATTTAACTGATGTTTCCATATTTGAATGGGAAGAATTTGCAGGATCAGGATGAACAAGCATAGGGTAAATGATACTGCTCTACWGTGTTTCAAGCCATTTGTACTCATATATGAGAGAGGGAAATGAGAAACTCTTACTTCCCTTTCTGTCTGCAAGCTCCTGTCACTTTTTGCTGCATCAGTATCTGTGAGGTCATCCTGCTGTAACTCTACTGTGGCAGAACACTACAAATCAAAAATCTAAGTAGCTTTCTGCTAGCTCTCTTTCCTGCAAGGAAGGAGAAAGCTGTCCCCATTTAAACAGCTACAAGTCAGGCAACCAGTTCAATTCCCACAGAACGACAACCTTACTTGTTTAGAGGAAAAAAACAAAATGGAAAAGATTTCCAAGATAGACATGTTTTTAATGGGGAGCTTAGATGGGACAAATTACACTTGACAGAGAACTATGGAGCAYAGAAAGGTACAAAAGTTAAAAGCCTGAGGAACAAAAAAAGAAACCACAGAGAAAGAGAAGAAAAGTTTATCTACTCAATAGCATTTCCAATGTTTCCTCCTCAACCCAAGTAACTACTGTTTCAGGTTAAAAAAAAACCTCATCCAAAGGCCATCAAAGTCGCTCCATAGACATTGAACTGCTGAAGTACAGTTCTGCTTTGAAATCAAAGAAGCACAGAAAACTCTCAAYCTTGGGAAGTGCATTTTTAAGAACTACATTTTACACAAGACATGTGAGAAGAGAACACARATAAGCAGCATTTTAACACCACCATCAAAATCACAACTACCAGTTACCTGTGTGGCATGAGTGACGCACTTTATGCCCTCATGTCTCAGCAATGTATGCTGAGCTCTGACCTGCTTCCTCAATATCTTYTTCTTCATTTTCTGGACTTTCAAATGATCTTCACTGGTTTTAGCTTCCATACTGGTGTTCTGGAAAGCARAAATAACAACACATAGTGAGCGTCCTGCTTGAAAAAGATCTCTCCCAAAAATAAAGCTTTGAAAAATTGCTACTATTCTTGATTTCATYTTGCCATTTTTCTCTTCCTCTTCACTCCTTTATTCACATTCACAGTATCACTACATCCATTTGTGRGTTATAACCTGTCTGCCCTTCCTGYTTTCATACAGTAATTTCAGCTTATTTCCTTCTCTCTATAGTCTCTSCAGAACAGACCATGAGAAAAAAATTATGTGTGGAACTGCCATGAGATTTGTATTGTCTCAGCTTCTCAGTTATTCTCATGCCTCASCAAATGCTTGAGTTGGAGATGAAATGTTTGGCTCCTTTAACCTAATTGCAACCAAGTGTGATATTTGGCCAAACTTGCCTTTCTTGAGAGTAGAAAAATGCCCAGGAGTAAGCAACTAGGATGCTCCACACATCATTTACCACATCTCCCAAACTTAATGYAAATCCCATTCCTGTTGTAAGAAGGAACAGAAAACTGTGTACATACATGTGTCTATATTAACTACTGAATGGAGTTTCATGGCAACCCAGCATTTACCAAYCAGTGAGTACTTAAAGGTCACTGGCATTCTCCAGGTTTTGCTGCATCTTTTGCCACTTTTGGTCTARCACTATACTAAGATCATACAGCACCTTAGCACATTTCTCTGAGCCTACATYCTTTTCCTTCMTTTTTCCTACCTCCTTCAAATCCCAGGGAGGAGTCCAGATCTYACATAAGATTATGACAAAGCTCCCAGACATTGATGCAGCTTGACTTTATCTCTCCCTGTAACATAATCCCTTACCTGTATTTTAAAGGTATCTTCTTTGCCAAAAATCCTCCTAACAGTATAGCTGGACAATCCAATTGCAGTTGTCTGTCCTATTCCAATCTTTTATCATCAGAGACCTGACAACACTCCTTCCATCTTCTCTTCCTGTCAAAAAATGGTTTTGTTTCAGTCATTTTTAAGGAAAAAAGCAAAACAAAACTAGGCCAATCACCCCTATATGTAATCATTTAACTCTGYCAACTGCCCCAACAGTCACTCATCCACTTGCATGCAATCTGGCTTGCATGACTGCAGAGCTGCTTCCCAACACTGAAACTGCAGACACAATTATGGCATTATGACAATGTACCATAAAAAATGGTACACATAAAAAATACCTTATATTAGTATTGCTACAACTTTGTGTTAAATGACTTAACAAAAAAGAGTGTTTTAAACAAGCACTGATATGCTAGTAAAATTGTTATAAAATATTGAAGTGTTGCACAGGAGCTGTAAATATGCAAGGCTGTAACAATTTGAACYCTAACTGCTTGGCATTATTCAAGTTTTTACACATATCTGACCACATAAAGATCACATTTATATCTGAGCCTGACCAACCCCCCTCCCCCCCCAAAAAAAAACCAAAAAAACCACCAAACACTTAATAAATTATGCAGCACCAAAATCCATCCTAGCACCWTTAGATCCTTGACATTTCCTAGGATCTCTTAGAGAGAGTTCAAGCACAACCATGGTCACATGCAATGGAGGCAAAATGTATTAGACAAAAATCTCACAAGTACCAAAACTGAAATGGGGCAGAATGTCAGAAAAACAGAGAAAACTACTAAAAGAATTATTTCACATGACTTCAGAAGTGAAGTGTAGAGGCTGAAAAGATCAATGGGTTATAGAATCAAGCTTGATCTCTGCAAAATTAGTCTTATTACAGATTAGTTAGGAACTGTCTGCCATTTCCCTTTAAAGCAACAGTGCTCATTAAGGGTTTTTTGCCTACTTTATACTCTGATTTTTTTCCCTTCCCTTCCTCAGACTCTTGGTACCTTCTTAAATAATCATTTTCCCTTCCTCATGGCACACTTGCAAACAGGCCACAGCTCATTCTTTGAAAACAACATTCTTCCTTCTAAAGACAAATAGSTCAAAACAGTTCAATATAAGATTCTTCACTTAATCAACAGTGTTAAGCACACAGAGAGCAGTGGTCTGCTCAACTTTCCTTTTTTAAATAATGATCAAAAAATCTCAAACTTGCTTAAACCAAAAAGAAAAAAAAAGGCGCACAGTGAGAGACACACAAAAAAACAAAACTAAAAAGCCAACACCCAAAAGCATAAGATAATTAGAAGCCAAGGTAGCTGAATGAGGAAAAATAGAATTCTCATGAGAAGAGGCACAAAAAGTTTCCATTAAGTAAATTCTCCTAAGTGCATCTAATAGGTTACCCTTACCAACATTCAGCTGATTTGCAGGCTCATTCAGCAAGCCCACTGACCAAGCTGTGCAATTTTAAGATYTCAYAGAATCACAAAATCATTTAGGTTAAAAAAGACCTGTAAGGTTGAGTTCAACTGTTAATCCAGAACTGCCAAGTCCACCASTAGACCCTATGTCCCTAAGCATCACCATCTACACGATTGGGTCCAAAGGCTTGGCCTGCCCCACTTTATTTGCTGCACATAGAAGAATGAAGGTCCACATATTTACAGCCTACACATGTGCAGGTTCCTCTGCAGAGGGTATCAGGCAGTCCCAAACTACTTCACAGGAAAGTGACTCATCTTTGACTTSGTGAGTTTACAGGAAGAGAGCAAAAATACAGGACAGGTTAATACTTTGGAACCAAACAAACTGGATTCAGATGGAAAAGTATGGAGGCTATGCACCCATACTAGTCAGACCACTGTCATGCAGCCGAACTGAAAGGGTCAGGGCTCTCCCATAACATCTACACCTCTATACTGGAAGACTTCATCTGATCTCTGGGGAAAGCAGTTCTGAGTTTAGTCAGGTCCTCACAAATGCCCACGTTCTCCAAGCAAAAGCAAAGAAGTCATGCCACAGTATTTGTCAAACTACCATAGAAACTGAAGCTGGAAGATTACTTTTAATCCTTTTATAACCCCTAAACTGAACAAGTGAATAAGGGATAGCTGAGGTGTGATTCAGCTGTTTAAACAGCAGGTAACACTGGCAGAGATGACCTATCCCACACCACTCAGCCTTTCACCTGCAGCTCAAGAAGCTGAAGACCTTCCTGATGTGCTGTGTCATGCTTGGCAGCATCACTCTGGTGCCTCCAGCTCCAGAAGGCATTTATACCTGCATAGCTGGGACAGAAGAATATTCCCTTGGTCTCTGTCTGAACCTGGTCTAAACTCTCTGCCTTGTCTGCTGCATCATTACCAGTGGCTCAATTCAGCAGGCACAGAAACCAAGTCTGCCCTGATTTCTGAATAAAGGATCACACTCAACGGTATAGAAGTAGGAAACTTCATCTGCTAGGATCTCACACCTCTTCTAGAAAGGCCACTATGACTACAGAAGAAAAAGAGTTAATCCACTGTTGCATTAATTACTGTTTCGACCTAGTTTTACACGAAGTATTTTTAAAAAGTAGCACCTGAAAATACACACTGAAAACCATTTCCCCTTGCAATACGAGCTAAGGTTTTAGCACGTCTCAAAACCGGCCTGAAATTACTACAAAGGTTAGTGTAAAGCTTTAGTGCAATGCACRAAGCTTATTTAGTAGAAGCCCTATTTGCTGTACGAGCCACTTCTGAAAACCTAAGTACCCGGTGGGCGGGCAGTGCTGAGAGGCGGCTGTCGGCAGAGGGAGCGCCACGATAAGGGATAAGTTGGGTTCTTTTATTCAGTTTTGGCTTGGCTTTGTGCCGCAGACACGTCACAACAAACGTATAAGGRCACAGTATTCACRCAGACATCTGGGGRAAAAAAATATATTCAGGAGGCCAGAAGGTGAGATGTAAGAGCTCCAGACTGGCCAAACGCGCCTGAAGGCACCAGCACATGCAGGCCACCGGCACGTTCCCGCGGCTGTCCCATCCCACCCTTACTAGGGACAGCCAGCACCAAACCTCCCACCGACACCCACAAAATCCTGGGCTCTGGGCACTCGCTGCAAACAGCAACGATAATAGCAATAATCACAGAAGCGCGCCTTAGAATCACAGAATGCTAAGAGTTTGAATAGATCTTAAAGATCAACCAGTCCCAAACCCCGTRCCAYGGGCAGGGGCGCGTCCTGCCTAAACCACGTTTTTCAAAGCCTTGARCACTTTGGGGCACCCACAACCTCCTGGACAACCTGTTCCAGGGCCTCACCACCCTCACAGCAATGTCCCTTCTGCTCTGGCCTGCGTACACACGGGGGAGGCTGGAAAAGCTGTGAGGCAGACGTAGGGACTGACTTGGCCTTCTCCCCCTTACACCACCTCGTCCTGACAGGGACAGGGACAGAGACAGAGCCAGAGCCGCGGCCAGGATGCCGCGGGCTCTGTTCCCGCACAGGGCGGCACGGCGGGGACGGGAGGGGAACCGGCACCAGAGGCCGCCTGCCCTCCCGCGGTTCCCGTCCTCTGCCACAGCCGGGCGAGGCCCGAGCGCTGCAGCCCCGGCCCGGCGGGCGTGTTACCTGCAGGAAGCGGCCATGTCGGGGCGGGCACTCGCAGCGGCACCGCCCCCGCCGCGCCGTCATGGAACCGCCCCGCTGCCCGCGGAGCGGTGGGGCCATGGGGGGAATTAACGGTGCGGATGTCTGTCGCTTTATTGCAGGGCAGGGAAGCTGCGGTTTGAGGTTCAACAAGACCAAGTGCCAGGTCCTGCTCTACGGTCACAGCAACCCCAGGCCGCGCCAAGGGGGAAGAGTGGCTGGGAGGGACCTGGGGGTGCTGTTGAACACGATCCAGCGTGTGCCCAGGTGGCCGAGAAGGCCGATGGCATCCTGGCCTGGATCAGCAGTGCTGTGGCAGCAGGAGCAGGGCAGTGACCGTCCCCCTGTGCTGGGCACTGCTGAGGCCACACCTCAAATCCTGTGCTCAGTTCTGGGCCCCTCCCTGCAAGAAAGACATTGAGGGGCTGGAGCGTGTCCAGAGAAGGGCAACGGAGCTGGGGAAGGGTCTGGGGCACAAGGGCTGTGAGGAGCAGCTGAGGGAGCTGGGGGTGTTCAGCCTGGAGAAAAGGAGGCTCAGGGGGGACCTCATCACTCTCTGTAACTGAAAGGAGGCTGTAGCCAGGTGGCCAGAAGAGCCAGTCAGCCTCTTCTGYCAGGTAACAAGTGACATGACAAGAGGACATCGTCCTCTTAAGCTGCAGGAGGTTCAGGTTGGACATTAGGAGGTATTTCTTMATGGGAAGGGTGATTAGACCTTGGAATGCCCAGGGTAGAGTCACTGTCCTTGGACATGTTTAGGAAAAGACTAGATGTGACACTTAATGCCATGGCCTATTTGACATGGTGGTGTTGGGTCAAAGGTTCAGTTGATATCTCCAAAAGTCTTTTCCAACCTAACTGGCTCTCTGACTCTCTGGAAGCAGCCAGTTATATGTGCCAAGATTTCCCAATGACCAGGCCAGGGTTCTCCTGTGGTATGCAAGCTGTGTCCTGGGGAGAGGGACGTGCATGCTGGGTGGATCCAGGGCAGTTGGTGTGGCAAGGGGAAGGGGGTGAGTGGCCCCCTACAACCACCTTCCATGGACACACACTTACTTCCACCTCCTGTTCCTGCTCACTCCATGCTTCCACTTGCTAGCAGGCCTTCCCCATGMYACTTTTTCTTYAAAYAGAGCCAGCTCTTTGCCRTCCTCCTCTCTATCCAGTCTCCCTCTGAGTACTCACAGAACAAGTGCAATGCATTAACCCTACATGCAGTGAGACACCATCCCACAGCCCCACACCTGCCTCCATTCCTTCASTGGCTGACAGGGCATATCCACCAGTCTGCAATATTTGGGAGGTAGGAAGTACTTGGTCAGAAGGGTGGTTCCACTTCTTTTCCTCCACCACAGTCTGTGCTATTAAGTCACCCTCTGTCCTTGACCCACACAGTGGATAGCCAAGTGTTGTGATAGCACAGATCTTCTGCCTAAGTTTCCTTATATTTAAAGTATGAGTATTTGCTACCAGCCTCATAAGGGTATAGCAAAGAGCTTGTTAACCTTTGTGAACACTAAGCCCTAGCATCATCTGCTCTTCTTGTGAGCCAGAATGAATGGAGAAAGARCAACCAGGCCACATCAACAGCTGCTGTCTCTATTAAAATATTCTCCAAGGCTCTCAGCCCTGGAAACCACCCAACCCTGAAAGGTACTGAAAGGATGATCCTAATGATACCAGTTTGTRATTCATTACCAATTTGTTCTGACAAGTGGAAAATATCTGCCCAAAGGTTGTTTCTCTTAAGTGTCCACATTACAGATTCTGTGCACTCTCCATTCTACATGCATGTCCATGTGTGTTCTCTGGGGGAGAACAAACTCACTGTGAGGTTTTGGTTTTTTTCAAGTATCACTGTATGATTAGCATTGGTCAAAAATTTTTCATGCATATTGCAATAACATTTCCTCTGATAATGCATCAATATTTTCTTCTATAAACAACATTCTCACATAGGAAATTTCCACCATTTAAAAGGGAAACAGTTAAAGGTTGGCTAGGGGTTTAATACAAGCTTATTTCAAACTGTTATGCCGTTCATGATTTAAGCCCAGAAGCACTGTGCATTCTCCTCCCGTGCTAGATAAGATGGGTACATGCTCCTCCTACAGATACCACAGTGCTTATTGACAAGTAAAAACACATCTCCATTAGCAACATTATCACCGTCTAACCCACAAAAGGGAAGAAGAAGCAGCGATCCAAATACATTTACCTTTGATGTTAATATAATCTCTGATTTAAAGTGCTTTAGCAGAAAACTCAGTAGTTCTTTTAAAAAAATCCCTTTTTTGTAATTTTAATATTTTGATTTTAAATGTTAGCAAATATTCTAGTTTGATATTAAGGCTTTACAGTTTTTTTAAGAAAAAAKGTTTATATCAGAAAATCTTGGCTCTGGCTCTATTTTTTTAATTGATAATGATATTCTTCTAAAGCAGAATATCATGCTCCCATTTAGTCACAGGTGAAAAATAAAATCCTACTGACTTTTCTGAGGAACAAATTACACTACTTGCTGTGCTGTTCACTATTTTATCTTGGCCACATTCCCAGGGAGAATCAAGGCATTTGTCAGTCCCTGGGAACCAACTTCATGGGATAACAAGTAAACACYTCTATTTCCTTCAACAAACAAGGGGTTACTGGTCTGTAGGTGGAAAGACAATCTTACTCCCTTTTATAGCAAAGCAAGCCAAACCATGCTTTAGCCTAATGTGATCACACTGGATTTCCATTAATTTCAAACCCAATTAAAAGGGAATTGCAATAAGATAGGATTTGCTATATCAAATCTCTTGGTATAAGAAACTGCAGTTTAAGAATCATGACAAATAGGATATATTTCAGGATAGCAGTTTGTTACAGAAATAAGAACAAACCTCTTAGCACAAAATCCAGCTCAAAATCACCCATGACTACTCCTGGAGAGAAGTACTGTAGTAAAGGATAAGACAAGATGAATTGTTTTAGGATAGCATTCATGTAATGGTTCAGTATTTGGACAAATATGCGTTGACCTAAATTCAAAATGTGCAACTGCTGCTGTTTGCGATAATAAAACTCTCTGTAGCAAACCTCTGCAATGCCAAGGGCTTATATTTTCCAGGAAGAAGGCAAGGGTGGCTCTGTGCTGCGTGTCATTTTTATTCTGTGTTTGTGCTGTTCAATGCTAGATTTCATATTTCTTTCTAAAAAAGAAAAACAGTCAGAAAAAACCCAACTTTWAGAAGTTTGTTAGCAATTACAGAAGACTGAAAGAGACATGAGAAGTCTGGGYCCTGTTAAAATCAGTGGGATTTTCAAATGCTGGTGATGACAATGCTTGTATTCTCAAGAGACTTCAAATGTCAAGTAGTATCAGTATGCTTTCTGATTTCTAAGCTTTAGCCTACATTCTGTTCATGCCTCCAAACTTTTTCCAGYTTTTTTCCACAAACATAAGATTTTAGAGGTTTTTCCCCTTCCTTTAATAAAAAAAGCTGCACTTTTCCTGAAATCTCAAGACTCAGTGTACTGGAACTTGTAAGAAATACTCTAAATAGCATAAAATCTCACAGTAAAACTGTAATATTTGGCAACACTGTGTTTCTGGCACGAATACATGATTATTGGCAGGTTCACTTCCCCTGTTACCAGGTGTGATCCTCTTGTGGAGCAAGCTTCTTCAGCATGATGACACAGCTTTTTCTGAGCAGGGAGATTCTAGTTCTCTACTGGAACAGCTACAGATCTTGTCATCTACAGAACCAAACTGGTTGGTGAAGGTWTAGGATTGGACAGGGGTTAGCTAAACTGAGCACTTCTGCTATGCCATGAGATTGCACTAATGAAGTTCAAGACTGTTTATTAGAGGCAAGGAGGAACAGCTTTAGCTTTTGCTTTCAGACACTCTGCAAAAGCATGCCTACACTGCTGTGTGACCATTAATATTGCACTTGAACTGGGAGCACATTCTGTAAGCCCCAGTAAACAGAATCTTTGATCCTTTTCTGGTGAATATTCAGAAAATTCCTGTGAGCTTTCAGGCATAAGACAGAAATTACTGCAATTATGATGTTCATGCTACAAGTCCAGAGATATTTCATTATACACACTACCAGTGCAAAGAAGCAGCTCTCGAGAGGTTCCTGCAATGTGTGGACACAGATGTCAAAAACCAAATAATTTCTTGATCTCATTAAGGAAGACCCCAAGAGATATAAATTCCCTAGACACAACTACTGTAAAGAATAATATCCATGAAGTGAATTCAAAAATTCCCAGTGAAGCTCTTGCCAGCTTTTTCTGCTCAAATAACACCTCTCAGTATGTGGTCCTCAGCCTTCAAAGTCCCACATGCACCAATACTAAGCAAACCATACATTGCACGGGAATTGTTTTGTCCTCAGTTTTCGTTTTCTCGTGGCATCAACAATCATGGCAGCTTAGGGCTTTAAACTTTCCAAWGCCATGCAAGCCTTAAAGAAAAGATGATGATTCTCTGCTGAACAGGAATTGTCATTTTCTCTGCAGTTCTGGCAAAGTTTGGGTGAGATCTTTCATCAGTCTAGTACACTTTCTGGGGTGTCAGAAAAGTMATATGGAGTACTGAAAGAACCATACAAAATATTGACTTCCCTCTAAATCACTAAACCTATCAACACATGGTGTAGCTTAGCCTTGAAGGCAATGTTGGTAGAGAGGGTCTCACAAAATATTTTTGTCTGACAGAAAGACTGAAAATTGCCATCCCTTCAAAGTCTGCTTGTACTTTACATTCTTTTCTGGCTCTTTATGCCTGTTTACATTAAACAAATAGGAAATACAATTTTTYTAAAATACTGGTTGAACCACATTATATTCTTYTGGCCCTACAGTCAAAACCTTACAGTAACCTGGGAAAACTCAGTTCTGTCACAAGCRATTAGGATTTGGTAGGCATTCAGGAAGCAATGCGACMTTGCACAGGGATCCTTCCTGATACCTACACGTGGCAGGTAGTCTGCTTTCCTGCGTGTCTTTGGGAACCACACTTCCTCACAGTTATAATTTCAGGGCATAAATGTATCATAAGGACAATCATGGAATATCWGGCTCTGATTCTGTCTCCTTGAGCAATCAATACGTTGTTAAGGATGCAGTGCTCGCAGTTYAGACTCAATCTGTGAAGACATAGTACTGTTTACATAAGAGAACTAAATGTTACATTTCCATGGTAAGTGAGATCCTTGGTACCCCCACTGGCTGGAGAGAATATTGCAATGTATTCCTTGGTCTGGAAGTCCGTTCTTTCATCTCCTTTCAGGCATCATCTCAGGAGAACTCATGCAACACGTTTACTTCCTTTATAAGAAGAATACTCTTCAACCAGAAGTTAAAATTTTACAAATATAAACATGGTCAGATGCTTGGGTCACCCCATTTGCTGCTCTTGTAATCTAGTTTTCATTACTTCTCTGGATCTATRTGCACACTTGACATATCTGGAAAACAGGAATTGTAAGCCTTTAAACTGAATAGGCAAAAGAAAAAAAGAAGGTGCATCCAAACTTCGTAATTTTTTTTTACAAACACCACTTGTCTGTGAGTCAGTTTGCTGATCTCTRTGACATTTACATAAATATTTACCCAAATCACCAGGGGTTGTGAATCTTCATGAATCATTGTTGATGAAACACTTTGTAATCTTTGCATGAAGGATAGCCCATGCAGAGAATGGATCTAATTAATGGCAGAATAAGGATGAAAAGAATCGAATTTTAAAAAAACCCACATCACCTTTTTTTTTTCATTTTTAATTGATTTAAAATTTTTCTCTTATACATGCAAAYCTTTCTTTTTCACACAAACATAATATGGTTGGTACACATCTTGGTGATGATTAGGACAGAGTTTCAGCATATTTGAGTTTGTTCACTTTTATTAAGAAAAAAAGCAGGTATTGCTAGCATACAGTATTTGAAATTCATGTCTACGTCACTTTAATTTACTCCTTCTATGCAGAAATATCCACTACGATGATGTAAATTAAAATACTATAACATTAACTGCTCTTAATTCATATGTAGATGAAGTCTTTCCTGGCAAAATTCTGTGCTTCAAGAAATGGGTAAACTAAATGAGCATACTGGCTGCTTCACTTAGCTGTCATCTCTCTGAAGGCTCTGTGAGTAAGCCTGACACACTTCATCTCTCATGTTACCATCATCTACATGCTTCTGTTGGTGTCTCCCATGTTAAACTTTATGGCATCTTCAGTCAAACAAATGCAAGTGAGGCGAAGTGTGGGACTGCAAAGGAACAAAATAACTAGGAGATTGATTTTAAAAATGATCCTGAAGCTTGTGTGCACACAGCCCTGGCTGCTGTAATATCAGTGTGTGAGAGCCATATAATTCACCACCGCAGGACAATCTATAAYTGATGTTTGTCCTAAGCCAGGCACAAAGAATTTCCAGCTGACAAGAATGCCCTCAAAAGGGGCAAGTGAGGAAATCTGAGAACTCACTTGAGAGTTCAAAATTTGAAATTGAAATTTGAGAAATTCAAGCCTGAGAAGCTTGTCATTTATGGAGAGAGTAGCTTATCTCATGCTGAGTGAAAACTAGAGGGATTGATAATCTGAACTACAGATTTTGAAAATTGAGGTAAGAAAGTTCCTTACATAAATAGGCAGGATTTTCCTATTCSTTCCTTATCCTTTCTTACTACAACTTTTAAGATTATTCCAGCAGTACTAGRATTGTTAGGTAAAATACAGTATTTCTCTTGTCGATTTTTAGTCAAAGAATACAAGTGTAGCTAAAGTATTTCTGCCACCTCTGTATTGTCATAAAATGAAAAATGTTACTTGTTAAAAAGGAAACAAAATAATACTATAAAACCATTCACTAAAATATAACTCCTTATGGTGCATTTAATAATGCTTGKGTGGCACATTGTCTGGGAAAAGTGCTCGGTGGTGTCAAAATAGTTAGGTTCTTCACAAGGACACAACACATGTCCTTGTTATCAATTTTGTCTTTATCAGTAATTTCTGTAACAGCAAGAGCTTCTATCCAAAATAATAAGGGACTTGAGCTTTTGATTTTTCATCAATATCTGAGTGAGGTATGTTGTTATCTGKTTTTTCTGCTGCCTCTGTCACCTTCTTTCCAATGCTAAATTAATCATGCAGGTGACCTTGCTGGTTTTTATTAAGCACAGCAGGCTGTATAAGCTATTGCTGGAAAAGTGTGACATTGCTCAACTAGTGGGGTCCTACATCTATTTTTTTTTCAATATGGTTTCACTGCCTCTTCTAAGTACAGGCTGTATTTCTGTTGTCATGCACAGTTTCTTTCATTTGCCATRAATTAAAAATAATTATTCTGTTAAAAGGAAAGTACAGCATAATAAATATTCTGTAACTGCTTATGAACAAAAAAGCTTTTTATAAAATGCTGGKTTGCCTCAACTTTCCATGAAATGATGCTGAACATAGGAGTCATAGTAACATAGTAGCTTCCATACCAACACAGAGTGAATGTGTACATAAAACTGAAATTTGACAACAAGGGTCTCAAAAAAATTCAGGTAAGTCTGAAATGGCACTGCATGACTACAGTACAGCTATGTACCACTGCATAATTCCAGAGAATGGGCAGGAGGCCATCTGGAARCTCCAAACATATTGGTCTGATCCCCTAAATTTGCCACAATGGTAAGGGAACAAATCAACAAAGCTTTCCGTCTCACATTTTGAATTCCTTAGTATTTGTGAATAAGAGCATGTCATCTGGGAAAGTGAGGCTACTTCTGTAGCAAGGATCTGGCTTTTCACGTTCGTGATTCATCTTGCATAATTATGAATGAATTGTCTTACAAATCTCTGTTCCTAGATTTATTTTGGGAAGCATAACCAAACTCCGCTCCTGAAGCCCTTGAAAAGCCCCCCAATTTAGAGTTTATTCTGTTCAGACATTTAAAAACCTGCAGTGGATCCTCTGGCCTGATGCTAGAGGAGTTTCTGACTAAGAGCAAGGATCTGATGTGTTTGGGGTGGACATTGTTGAGATACAGTAATTAGAAACACTGCTGTAATGCAGGAGACAGGAGAAAGAACTACTTTTCTAGTTGCACTGATGCATGGAATTAAGCTTGAAAGATTACTTCCGTGTGCAAAGCATGATGCAAATAGGAGATGAGGTGGTAAAGCTGTAGCCTGATACCAACCATTGAGTTGTTCCATTGAGCGTCGGACCTCATTTGCTGATGGACCACARAGCTGCAGTGGAGGCTGCTGGGACCTCCTCTGTCCCTGCCACTCRAACAGCTCTGCAGGGCACAGCACCTGCCAGCCASGTGCATCAGGCATGCTGATGGCAGSTGGAAGARAGACKACRTAGCTCTAGCTAGGAGGAGGATTAAATACCAGTCTGCTTTGCCATAAGACACRAACAGTGTTTCCTGGTCAATAAATGTTTAATACAGTGACCCAAGTGTCTTCACCATACTTCTGGAATGTGACAGTTGATTGTGGGATCAAAATGACTGAAAAGGGAGATTCAGAAAAAATTAAATCATGTCCCTGAAACAGACATGCAGAAAGCTATCTTCAAATTAGGCATAGAGAACACTTAGAAAAATAGGTTAATTAGCATTTTCAGAGGACTTCTGAAAACAAGAGACTACTGGCCAATGTTGGAATGCCAATGTGGCCTGGCAGGCTGCTTACAGCTTCAAAGGAACATCTGGACAGATGCACGCAGCAGTAAGGATGAATGAGACACAGACTTGCCTATTGGCAGTAGATTCTGCACTGGACAACTTTAAATGAGTCTGTGGATGCTGCAGACAACAGTTGTTATTCTCCTAGAGGGGAGAGCTATATAAATAGAACGTCATGCCTATGATCCCGATTAGCTGACTTTAAACTTTGAAGATCAAAAGCCTTCAGGATATATGCTGAGGAAGAAAGGACACTGATTTCCTTGACAGGTCGGTGGGATGGGATATGGAGGAAGGATATTGTCTTGCTGAGTATTACCCCRGCTAACCGGGACCTAAACACCTTGGAGATGTTCCCCGCTTTCCTGTAGGACCCTAACCGTACCACTGTGGCTGGACTCCCCTGAAGCGCAGACAGGTATCGCCTTTCCTTGGCAGGCGCGGAGAGACCAAAAGGGAGGAAGGTCTCRGAGTCCAGGGATGAGAGGTGCATCCTGCGCCGGGGTCCGAGCACCCGGGCGGGCGGCGCACAGGGGTCCCCGTGGGTCCCCGGCCCCTTCCCCTCCCTGCGGGGCGGGTTCGGGCCCCGCCGCAGCCTCCCCCCGCGCTCGCCGGTAGGCGGCACCGCCGCCCGCCTTCCTCCGCCTCCT
This sequence comes from Alauda arvensis, assembly GCA_902810485.1. Lineage (NCBI taxonomy): Eukaryota > Metazoa > Chordata > Aves > Passeriformes > Alaudidae > Alauda > Alauda arvensis. The sequence goes on from CADDXX010000001.1 coordinate 2,524,322, forward strand.
CCTCCTCACCTTCGCCGGGCGCCGCGCCGGGTGACCCAGATCGCGTCGGCGGCGGCAGCTCCGTGTCCCTCCGGGCGGGGAAGGACGGCTCGGGACGGCGGCTGCGCTGCGCCGCGGGGATGGAGCGGCGCGGAGCGGTGAGTGCGCGGCGGCGGCGGGCCCCGGCGGCGGCCCCGCGGGTCGCTTAGCGACGGGAGGCGGCTCCGGGCAKCGCATCGCAGCTCCCTGCACCGCTTCCTTCCCCCGTTCACCGCCCGGCGGTGGGAGAGAAGTTTTGCCCCTCTGAATGCGGGACGCTTTATGGAAAGACCTTGCGGCGTAAGGAAATTTGGAGGCTGTGAGTGGTTTGCGCATTTGGGGTATTTGTAGTTGATTTTTAAAATTTTTAATYCTAATTTTTCATTTTTCCTAACGGCCCCATCCTGTATAACTGTGCAGGAGTAGGCCGGCACTGGGCGGCCGCCAGGCGCACGGCTCTGCGGCTCCGCAGTGGGCTCCGCGCCCTGCCCTGCCCCGCAGCCCGCCCTGCGCGGGGCCGCTGGCCTGGCTTGTCCCGCCGCACCTGCCCCGGGCTCTGTGCACCTCAGTTACACCAACGTGCGCGCACGATAATGATGACTTCTTTTTTCCATGGCACTCTCTCCTTGCCCGCCTCCTCTTCATCCCCCCACATGGTCATTGTGTATTGAAGTTACACTTGCTCCGAGTTTATTCGATGGATGTCTTTGATGTTTCCCTTTGTCCTGGCCGTTTCTGCTTTTCTTACAATTTCCTTTAAAACAGCGGAAAGAGGGTAGTGAAAGTGTATGTCAGAATGGGGGCGGTGGGGGAGAGGGAAGAACAACAATTTTGTCCCAATTCAGTCAACTCMACAGTCAGATCAGAACAAGCTGGGGGTTTGGGTTGTTTTTTGGGTTTTTTTTTGGTGACAAAGGCATTTGAAACAAAGAAGCCATTTTAGAAACTGAAAGAAAATTATTTTATGGCTTGCATGCTTTAGTAAATCCAGGTATTCATTATTTTCTCTTCTGCTTCCCCCCTGCCCCCCTCTTGCACTCCCCATTATTCTAATTTATCCTAAAATGAARTAGAATAGAATAGAAAAAACRGCRTCTCTAAAATCCTGCATCATCCCTGTGCTCTACAATAAGCTGACTGATTGCCTTCTGTTCCCATCGTTTTATTGCACATTTTTAAAGAATGTTATTTAGTACTCGTAGGCTGATGAATAGTTGAATCAGTTGAGTATGATAAGAACATCTCATCTCCCCAGGAAAAGAACAGCAAAAGCCTTATTATGTGTAATAATTTGGTAGGTGTTGCATACTTGTATCTGTTTAGYAAAGTGCAGGTTCAGATGAGACTTACTGATTTTTAGGAGAGCCTGCTTTTCTCTGTCTTAAAAAATGTGGGCCACTGTGTTGCCAAACTGAACAGGTGGAGTTACATCTAGAAATACCCTCTGACTTGTTCAGTTCTCATAATCTGTGTATCATTTTAAGTAATATTTCAACTAAAAATAATGCAAAACTACATTGCTGCAGCTAATGACTTGTCATCAAGGCTAATAGAAGCTTGGAGACAGGAAGCCTATGATTTTTCAAGAGTGAAATCATGTGACAGCATCAGATGCTGTATGTATCACTCTAAACAGAAAATAGGCAGAAGATGATTGCAGGAAAGCAGCAAACAATGGGGAAATCATGTGATGGAATGTATTTGTTAACTTTTCTACTGGCTCACTGACACAGTACAACATGTTCTGCTAGTGTAGAAACCTGCTATGGCTGAGCACATAACCAAAGTGTCTACRAATCCTTAGCCAGCTCTAGTTTTGAGACAGGGCTTTACTAACCATGGGACAGCGTCACATTAGCTTCACTGACATGTGTGAACCCAAGAATTTCCTGYTGCTCTTGACAGGGAATTGCAGCCCCCTGAGCTAAGCTATACTTCAGTGGTAAACTTCAAGGCTGTTGCATTAAGTGATTATTTTGTTATCTATCATCTGCACAAACAGACTTGCTGCTGGCTGCAGGGAAAATGCTGTTGCACAAATGCTGGCATATGTAGGGCTCCAGACTGCTGCTARTATTTAAATAATGTTGTATTTTAAAGTTAAGCTGTGATCAGCTATAAACCAATTTAAACAAAAATTATGTYCAGTTGTACAGTAAGGGCATTATAACTATACAGAGCCAGCCAAGCTTTATTTTCCCAAGGGGTCATTTGAAGTGTTAGCAGAAAATTGCAAGAAGAACAAGGTTGGGTTGCCTGGAGGTCAAATCTTGTTGGATTTAATGCTCTCTGGCTCATAAGACTACATCTTAATTTTATTTTTTTATGAACATCTGTTCAGCTTTCTTGATTGGAAAGCTTCTTTCATTTGACATTCCTTTTAAATCCTTTGCTTGGTAATGCAGGGCAAAGGACTGCATGAAATACATTACTCTTTGAATACAAGCTTTGGGAAGGAGGCCTGAAAAGTAAACTCTAGAGCAGAGCTTACTGGAATACTGAGAAATATATCAGGTGGTGAGATTCCAAACAGGCAAGAAGGATAAAGCAAGGAAAAATAAAATGAAAGATGAGACATGTAAAGAGATATGGAGAATGTTTGTGGTTGTGCAGGACTGTGGCTGTGGTTCAGGCTTAGCATCCTCAGCACCCATCAAACATGATGTGGACTCAGCCACCTAACTGAGCTTGAGTCCTGAGCTGTGCTATACTGCAGGATTTGCCAGGCCTGAGCTGGAGGTGGAAATTTTGCTTGTTTCTGCCAGGCAGTGGAAAGGGAAGTATGACAGCAGAAGCTGTGGGAGCAGCTTCCCAAGTCGCTGCTTAGTGGTATGTGGGACTGTGTGAGCATTCCTTTTCAAGGCACAGCAAGCATTTTGGTGGCAAACTGACCTGTCTGACTTTGCCTTGAGACAAATTATGGATGTGTTTACACTAGTGATTTGGCTTGCATCCGGCTTAAGTATCTGACACATCCTCCATAGACCTTCTCCGGTTGCTTTGCAGTGGTTCAGGTCTCAGAGCAGTCTGGCTGCAAGAGACCTGAACTCTCCCATTGGAACTACACCAGGACTTCTGCTTTGGGAGTGTTCCCATTCAATTACTGAGCCTTTCATGAAAGGTATTGGTTTCTTTAAGGTACCTCCCAGCTGTTGTCTAGTGAGCAGTTCTCATTCATTTTAGCATAAAACCAATGAAGAACCCCACACCAGCTTCATCAGCTTCAAGTATTTCTGGCAGTTTGGAGTGCAGTATCCTACTCCTCTGGAAAACATGAACAAACACTTCTCAGCTTTCTGTTACAGCTGAGAGGCCCTTCAAGAAGATAGTTTCTAGCCCTCCCATTAGTTAAAGTACCTGAGTGAAATGGAGCAATTTGGCATAGTGTTTTTACCTCATCCTAATCTGTCTGCAGATCTGCAGGCTGAGCACTCCATTCTAGTTCAGACAGATACATCCATAGGCATCAAAAGGAGCCCGGCGAACAGGAGAAATRTAGGAACCAGAAAGACTGGAATTGAGAACATATGACAAATGAAAACAATTGACAATATAAACAGGTGAAATTGCAATTTGCTAGAGCAAAGTTAGGAGGCGCAGTAGTGCTCCTCAGGACTGTGTCTGTAGGAAACTGTGTACCTGTGAGTTCAATCTCAAGTGCTTGGCAGCGGCATTTCTGTTGGTCTGTGCTCTGCACTGATGTAGCTGTAGCTTCTGTAGTAGCTATGTAYTTTGCTTTTCCAGGGAAGAATACTCAGGTAAACCCAAGAGACCAAACCCAAAAGAATTAGCTATACAAAATCCTGTCTCTGCAGCTCTCTGTATCATCCTTCTATCTTGGCCATGGTTAACCAATGTTTTCTGATGCTAAATAAGAAGGAATGGCAGTTTCTGCAAAGAGGACTAGTTTGGGACTGTGTTCAGCTGGCTATCAATTTCACAGACATAGGAGTTACTCCTTAATATATATACACCATCTGCCATTTAATCCCCTATTGTATGCCTGTGCCCATGCCTGTGTCTGCCAAAAGTGAATCAATAAGGTTCCTAGGACCCCAAAACTGCTAGTATTATACTTGCTCAACTGAGCAAGGGCTTCTGTGGCTAGTTACAGATTGCACTAATGATTAAAAGATTTCTAATTATTATTTTTTTTTAGTAGTCTTATTCATATATTTGAAAAATAGAATTACATCCCTACCTTTCATTATCTTCCAGGCTGATTTGGATGTTGAGACTYGCCCATGGGGTAGCACCAATTTGTTACTACACTGATAATATGTGCACAGTCATGTGGTGTGCAATAGAAATTGGGCCTCTTAGTACAAAGCTGTCCTGTGGTCATGGAAACTATAGTCCTGGTAGGCAGTTATAAGAGCAAGTCTCCTATTCCTTCTCCCACTCTGCTCTCACAAAGTCATATCCATATCAACATTGGCTTGGATGTGTGCCATCAAACAGGTTGTTCCCTCTGAAACACTAAAATCAATGTGGGGTTTGTTAATTTTGGGCTTGCTAGTCCCTCACGCTGTCAGTGTTAAAGCAGCCTSAGGAGAACAGATGGGTTGAAGAAGAAAAAAAGGAGTTCTTGCTGAACTGAGTGAGGAAGGGAAAGAAATGATGGTACTCCCAGAAGATGACATGGAAAACAGACATACCATAAGCACAAATTAGGAAAAGGYCATAGAACCTAGTCCCCACTTTTTCAAGTAGGACTACAACAATATCTCCAGTAGTCTGAGATAGTCATGTTCTTCTTTGAACCTCGTTGTCCTGACCAACGTATGCTGTTTTATGCAGTTACTATCTCAAGGATAAGATCAGTTCATCCTACTGAATTATTATGGGTGTATCTTCTGTGAGAATTCTGGAAAGTTGTTTAATGTAGTTCCTTTTAGAAGTTTTTCCATCACTTTATATTTAAGAGGTTAAGAGTAAGACTACAAGAAATAAAAGTATGCCCACTTTTCTAAGTAGAAAGAGACACTGAAGGAGAAAGTTGCAGTGTGTTAAGAATAAATGCTTTACACCAATCCTGTCAATCATACTGTCCTAGTCTGTATTCCTCTTGGCTCCACTTTGTTCTTCTTCTCCCTCATTAATGTTGCAGGAACAGTTTTCAATGGTCTTTATGTTTATTCTTTTTCTTTTCTTCTCACATGGTCTTCTCCCATCYCTCCAGTTATCTATTATCAAATCTTTGCCAGCATCCTTTTCTGTGTCTGAGTGGGCACCCAAAAGAAAGTAAAGGTCTGGTTGTACTAAGCAGGAAGTGGCAGACAGAAGAAAAGCACCACAGCACCTTGGCCTTTCCTTGTTACTCATTTTTTTCCTACTTGGTTGAGAATTATGTGGCAATTTTGTGCAATTACCACATAAAAATGGTTCCTACATCATGCTTGAAAGTGTGTTTCATAAGTCTTGTTTAACAGCTGGTGTAAATTTATTGACCTTCAAACCATTCTTTCCATCTTTACCTTTTGCAGATCTTCATTGCCTTTTCCTCTTATTTTGTTGTGTCAGTGTGGTGTTTGTGTTGATTTTCCCCTCATTTTTATGAATGTCCCTGGCTCCAAACTCCATCATAGCTTTCTTTYTCCACTGTTTATAGAAGCAGTGTTTGACTTTGATGCTGCTTGCAGGTATCTTAAGCTACAGAAAGGTGAAGGGAGTCTCAGTGCAGTCATTTTTATAGTTGTTCACAGCTCTTGTTAATAGATATAAAAAATTTGGTAAGATATTCATGATTCTTCTAAGTTGAGCTGTTACTGGCTGGTACATAGACCTGTCTGGACAACGGATTTGGGTAGATGTCCTGGACTGATTTTTGTTTGCTTGTTTGGGGTTTTTTGTTTGTTTTGGGTTTTTTGGTTGGTTGTTTGGKTTTTGGGGGTTTTTTTTCTGTGTTGCCATTCAAAATTTTTCCCTAAAGAAGGGCTTAAACCTGGTTCAACCAGAGCATGGAGTTTGCAATACATATTAGAGAAACTTTAGAGAAGTTTCTGATTTCTGTGATAAAACAGACTATTTTTTCCACTTCTCACTTCAGACACTAATAAAACCAGAGTGATCTACCCTGCACGTGTCCTTCTGRGCAGCAAATGCATAACCAGAGCTTCCAACAAGGTCATGTCCTTGGAGTTGTCCTGATTTCCTACCTCCTGGGATGCAGAACATATCACTGAGCAGCAACCAGGAGATTAATTTGTAGGCCATGAAGTTTGCAAAATAAATTCCACTTGCTGTGGAATTTTATATCCTCCTATCTGCTGAAAAAGTTTGTTCCTCTTTTATTGTGGTCCCCCTGCAGGACCACAGGCAGCAAACAGCTGGTGCACTTACTATAGGATGYTTATGGTTTCACAAGTGTGGTGCTTAATGACACCATCTTAACTGGCTGACTGCATGGGAGGTCATTATTCTTGAATTCTGTCTTAGTAAAATTGCAGAAGGAAATRCAGAAACTCTYGTGGATCCTRCTTGTTCTACTCTTGCAKGTCTGTCTCTCAGAGCTCTGTGRAAAARTTGCCACTTCCATGCCAAAGAAATYTGGTGAAATGATGGGAAAATGGCACCACATGGAACAATTTTCTGTTAGATTAGTATGAATTGTGTCTGATATTCACCAAATTCCTGCGTAAATAAATTGATTTATGCTCCTCTAGCTCAAAAGCTGAGTTTGGCTTTTGTCCTTRCACCTCTGGTATCCTCAGCTTTCTTGGGGGGAAGGGTCAGTTGACAAACTAAATCTCAGTCCTTAGTTTTACAGCTTTCAGGCTGATACTTGGTGTAAGGTTGTATTAATCTTATGGCTGAGTTAACTCTGCTTGGTCCAAGAAAATAAAACAGATGTTGGAAAKGTAGGGGAATGGATAGAACAAGAATCTCCAGTGTAGATCTAYTGACATTGCAGATCTTTATGTAACCTGTTGATAGAATGGTGTTTCTTCCCTACAAACTACTGATAGTTAGGAATTGATTGGACTCTAAAGCAAACCTAGACTTTAGTTAATTTTGGTGGCAAGGGAATACTTCATCTTTGCATTTTAACTTGCACCCTCCACTCATCTCTAGGCAATGGAGTGGTAACCAAGAAGGGAGGGAAAGCAAAATCACATCAGTCATTCACTTTTAGGAATAGTAATTTTGGGTTTTTTCCATGAAACTTCTGCAGTAATTAGTCTGTGAGGTAGCCAGGCAGCCTCTTTCGATTTTGTGGATCTCGCCTTGTAGGATTTATTCTAAACTTGAAGGATTTTTGCTAGAAGTGTGATGTTTTATTTAGAACACACTTCCTTGTAATACAAGCTGTTGTACAATGTGTCTGGCAATAGAGCAAATGGGCCAGAAACATTCCACTGCAAACCACGAAGACACATGTGAGCCACCCAAATGCAGCTGCTGTTCTCCTGGGTGAACTCGTTAGTGGTCAAGTGAGAAGTGACTAAAAATTATGACTTTTTATGATGTATGAAGGAGGGGAGTGGAGGAAGTTGCTRTACTTTGAARACTGTTTTCAAGCATGAGAATTCARTTTTTAGCTGATATGTCATTTACTCTGTGTCCTTCTGGATAAACACTTTCCTCAATATGTGAAGTGAGCTTGTTAAGGATTAACATGCTATAGACACAGAAAACAGTTGGATACTTTAATTCCTGTTGAATTTAGGCATTACATTTCTAGAAATTTATGGTATTCTGGGTTGTGGAAAGCTTCCTCTATTTTTACCTTTGTTTTTATTATTAAAAATAGACTTTTTGTTAGAAATAGAATTATTAGTACCCAGCAAAGTCTTCACCAGTGACCTGAAGTAACTTCATATAGTTTTGTCCTTTCTTTCCATCTTTGTAATAGAGCAGAGCTAATAGAAAATGGAGAAAGTAGATTATTGTCACAGTTCTGCATGCAAAGTGTGTCTGAATGCATGAACATTTTCTTTGTCGGATTTCTGGGATTTAGTTTGCTTTGAACAGTCAGGTAGAGAACCCTAGCCTTTTCCTTTTAAAGGGCASAGATCTACACTGAGAGATGGAGATACTTCTATAATGCTGAAGTTCTGGTTTGATGTTACCTTCATCAAACTGGGGGTTGTCACTGAGCCAAAATCTGCAGAGGAATTACAGCRTGTAGGCTGAACTCRGTGGTTTTAAAGGTAACTTGCCAYGTGAGAYTTGACAAGTAAGTTCTCTTGAACCCAAATACAATCCTACATGATTGTCTCTTAGGAGAATTGTAAGACCCTCTTGATCCTTCCTTATATTTGTAATGCTTTGAAGAGGCAGTAATGGACTGAAATGCTAAGTTAGAACTACAAAATTAGAGGTTTTCAAAGTACTCTTCTGTAGCTTGAGAGAAGCTGGGGGTTTTGTGTCCTCTGACTCCCCAACTCTGCTGTGATTTTAACCTTTTATTCCAGGCTCTTTTTCTTTTTATTGCTTAATTGTGTGGTATGTGCTTATGCTCACAGGACTAAAATTCTGTTAAATTTTACTTCATATCTAGCCTTGCCCTCACTCTCCTAGTGAAATACAGAAATGTAAAATGTCAAYGTGTGATGGAGATTAGAAGTGGAAAAAAAAATCTTATTACCTGTGACAGTGTGACTGAAGTCAAGTCTTGTTTATTAGGGTCATCAAGTGTGACATTTTGTTCCAAGATTTTCCTCTAAAGAATGCTTGATGTTGAATACAGCCTCATCCTGGGCTCATGGAAATGAAAATACACTTCTGTACTGAGACGGGAAATTGAGCTCACACAAAACAGGCATCCACTTTTGATCTCTAAGGTGAGTTTTGCCAGTGGCTGCATCCATTGGAGTAATTCAAAGCCCCTTCAGAGCCAACACAAAACTTTTGAGCTGCATGGAACAGGCTATCTGTTCTTGAGAACTTTTCTGGCAATAGAGCCATTTCCCAGGATGTCCTCTGAGCTGGAGAGGTCTGAGCAGTGTTGTTGCTATAACATTCAAAGACCTATAAATGATAAGGCAGTAATTGAGATGAAGATCCTCTGGTTTTAGTTTGTTTAATACACTTGAAGTGATTTTTATGCTACTTTTGGGCGTGAATGCAAGATGGAAGATGCAAGTAGGTGTGTGTCTATTAGGGATAGCTGGATAAACAATACTTGCTTAGAATTAGAATGGCTTACAAAATAGSGGTCGTAGAGTTGTTGGGGTTTTATTTTTATTTGGGGTTTTTGTGTGTTGTGTGTTTGTCATTGGCATGACTCTTGTAGACTTTCATTCTTGAATTGTAGGACCATAATACGGCTTGTTCATGGTCAGATTTCATGGTAGAGGCTTTTGCTCGGAGTGGTGAGAGATGAGAGAGGGAATGATTTTGTTCCCTCATAAAGCTAAGCTTGTTTCTTGGGAAACATTGCAAAGTATATTRGGAAGTGGGTAGCTCTTAAACTGATAAGATAGCAGGCACTTGGGCACCCTGTCAGTTGTATCCCTATAGCACTACAGTACTGAGAGTATTTGGGTCTAATGCAGGGTATTTGAGATCGCCCCATGAGAGTGACTGTGGGAGAAGCAGAGAATCAAAGGCTGGAAGGGACCTTAGAGTATCTCTGGCCCAACCTTCTGCCCACAACAGGCTGGGCTCAGGTCTGAGGTGAGGCTACTCAGGGTTTCATTTGGTTGGGGCTTGAAACCTCAAAGTGTCTCTGAGCAACCTGTGCCATTGCCTGACYGTCCTCTTGGAAAAAAAATTTTGCCTCGTATCCAGGCTGAACCTCTCCTGTTTAAGTTTTTGCCTGTTGTTTTTCCCGTTCCAGTCCTGCACTGCTGTAAAGACTGCATCTCTTGACTTTTCAGTGACATCCCCATAGGCACTGGAGGTGCTGTTACATCCCTCCAAAGCTGTCCCTGCCTGGAGCTGAACAAGCTCATCTCCSCCAGCCTCACCCCCATCATGCCAGTGGCCTCTGCTTAACTCTCTTAYATTTGTTGGTGTCTTTTGTGTATTGCTGGGGCCCCAAACTAGGCAGTGTCTAAATATGGCCCAGAGTGCCGAGTAGAGGAAGATAATCTCTTCCCTCAATCTACTTACTGGCTCTGCTTATATTCATGTAGCCCAGAGTGCTGTTGTCTGTCTTTGCCTCCTGCTGGCTCCCAGCCAGCTTGCTATCCTCCAGGACCTCAAGGGACATTTCATGACGTGTATCTGCTATTCTTCCTCTTTCCAATGCTAGTTATCTCAAATTGGTGTTTGAGATACAGAAGCTCTAACAGTCTATTAAATTAAACAAAATTTAACAGTCTATCAGCAAAAGAAAAACGAATATACAGGAGCAAAACACTTCTTATATTGGGGTTGTTTTGGTGGGGGTTTTTTGGGGTTTTTTGGGGGTTTTTTGTTTGTTTGTTTCTTGTCAGTTTTTGTTTTTGTTGGTGGTGGTGGTGGTGGGGGTTTTTTTGGTAATCTAATGATCCACATAAGCAAAGTATTATATCCAGCCTGTTCACATTAAAGTTTCTGATCTTTTTTTTTCTTCAGCACACCCATTCTTTCTTTATAATTGGAATATACATTTAAAAGTGTTTGCAGTATACCAGGTTGCAGATACCCATTGGCTTGCAAAACAAAGATTGCAAAGRGAACTACCTTGGGTTTATATTTTACTCTGAAAGAATGGTGATTTATATTAAATAACATATCTTTTTCCTGCAGCTGTATCTGCAGCTTTATTGAAGACAAACAAAGCAAACCCTCAGCTTTAGATAAAGAGGTGACGTTTAAGGCTTACTCTTAATTTCTTTAAGCCTCCAGCAACTGTTAACCTTTCAGATTGATGCATGTTTTGCTACATGACTAGAAAGATCATAGAGTCACAAGAAATTCAAATAGTTGATGTTTATTTAAGGAAAGCTTCATTTATATTTTGAGACAGGTCTTGCAATGGTTTTGCTGTTGTATGTGATTATAGTAGTACTGCTTCTCTTCCAAGAAAAGCTGTGGTTCTTTTTAGGAGGGGAAGCTGCTGTCTAGTTTAAAATAAACTGGATGAAACAATTGGCAGTGAATGGGTACGTGGGTGTGTTTTTGGAGGGAGTAGGAAGCTGCTTTGTGTAAGTGATGTGGTTTGGGATACAATCCTGGAAGCTGAGAACATGAGCATGTGGGAAACCTAATCTTCATCCTCACTCCATCATTCTCAATATACAGCCTTAGAAGATGAGTGAGTCCCTTCATGTCAAAGAGCAAACTTCAGACATTGAATCTAGAGGCTTTCTGTAGTTGTAGGTTCAAGCTGCTTCTAGGGAGTTAATGGAAGATTGCTAACAACCTCAAATCTGTTTGTCTTTAGTCTTACATCAGCTGCATGACTTAAAATCAGGAAAAGCTGAAAAACTGACTACAGAAGAAGAGCAGTATCTTGAGGGTTCCTTAGTGAGAAAATGTGCATATAGCGTGAAGCTGGAACATTTTCTTAAGCCATAAAAAAGCCCACAGCTGCAAGTTCTCATGAGTGAAACCATGTAAAAGCACAAACTCAGGCTCTGAGCAGTGGGTGGATGCTGTGGCCAACTAGCTGCTCCCCATCACCTACTGGCTCTGGGTGTCCTGCTACCAAGTTTTCAGAATTTTGTATTTTAGTCTCTCCAAATCCATAACTGCTCTCAACTTCTCAACTGTATTGTATAATTATTTCTTTCAACAAACCCATAAACATTTATTAACAAGATTAAYGCTTGTAGATGAGAATCTTTTTCTYATGTGTCTTTCTTTCCTACAAGTGAACTTGGAAAGCCTTCCTGATCTGCAGATATCCAAGTTGTTGAGGAAGGTCTTTCCTAAAGAAAAACAGGAGGCTGKAAGTCCTTTTCCCTAAATAAAATGRGTCTGTGACTTCTTTGTTTGGGTTGGGTTTGTGTCTAAGCGCACCTAATGGCAAATGAGATTTTTTGTAAATTCTGAATTGTTGATAGAATATATCATCCTAAGCTAGGGCTGTGCTTCGCGTTCACTTAGATGCTATAACAACCTCACTGGAAGTAAAGTTTCACTTATAAGAGATCTATTACATTTTGAATGTACGTTTATGAATAGTTGAACTTAGCTGTAAATTGTGGTAATAGTCTTTTTGAAGAGTTTAAATACTATTTTCTTCACAGAAAGTCTTTACTGAACTCCTCTAGAGGATCACTTATGGAGGCATATGGAAACAGAGAATCCTGCCCTCCAGTCCTGCTTGTTTAAAGATGACTGTAAATTCTCACCTGATTCAGCTTCTCAGTTTATCCTGGCTGTAAATAGCTTAATGCCATCTGTATGTGTGTGTGTTCACAGAAGTGCATTGTTGCAAGAGCCACAGAGCATAGCGTTGATGTCTGTCCCTGTACTTAGCAGATGAAGCATTTAGAAAGGCTGTCTGCCATATACAAAAGTTAAACTTTTTCCTTATGAACCAAGACAGCAGCATAGATTCCCTGTACTTTCGTTGGAGCTGGAAGTCTTGCCTCTAGATCTCTTGTTAATAGAGTCAGGTGGGATTTGATTGCTTTGTGCCCCTGTGGAGTAAACTGCTTTTGAGGCCATGGCCTTCCAATGGACCCAGTTATTGGCTGGGCCTGGACTGTAGGGAACTGGCTGTTGAACTTGCAGGGTGAACTCTGTCCATGCTGAAGGGCTTTGATACTGACCTCTATGGCATCAGGTTTTCAGCTGTAAAGTTTCTTTCTGTAGACTTCCCCACACACATCTTAATTAAAAGGGAGAGAACAAGGAAAATTTAATCTTGTAATTTCAAGTGTAGGCTTTTGAAGAGATCCAAAATAGGCACTTTTAACCACTTGTCATGCTTCTTGTGTCACTTAGTTTTTCTTTTTTTTTCTATCAATCTTCCTTTCAGTTTAGCGTTCTGCACAGAAGACAAGGGTCTCTGAACARCTACAGTGATCCCCTAATTTTTAATGAGCATTGAAAAAACATTTATAATTTATAATTGGCTGGAGCTGGTAACTGTTCTTGAAGAGATAATATCTTGAAGCTCCAGCCATTCAATGCTTGTATGAGCCATTTCTGGAGTTGGAGCAAGTGAAATTTYTCTCCACTTTGAAGCAGTAATAACAAAGCAGCACAATTTTCAGCAAGAACTTTGGTCAGAATCAAGAAGGAGCTGACCTCAGAGGCTGAGACTAGCATGCACTTTTAGAGGGGGTTGATTTGACAGCTCCTGGCACTTCTGGTGTGTTCCTTACACTGATGCCCTTATGGGTCAAATTTTGTGGTGGAGCTTTCTTTGTTCAAGTTGATGTTAAAATGCTGAGACTCAGCTGTGCAAATCTTTCACAAACTGTATCTTTTAARCAGCAAATTATTAGACTGGAGAACGGGAGCAGGTTACATCCCCTCCAGTTTTTGCCTATCTCCTGTTCTCACTGCCATGAAGACCTATCAAAAGCTGTAGCAGGAAGTGTTTGGAGCCTGCCTCTTGTGTTCATTAATGCTCCTGCAAGCAGGTGTCACTGCAGCCAGCACCAATTACAGCTGTGTTCAGGGGACAGCAACATGATTCAGCCGGTCAAAAATAATATCAGTGAAGGAAGCTTTCACAGTTCAGGGATTATATATTTTTAGCAAGCTGTATGTGATATAATCCAATAAGATAGCTGCATTTTTCTGAACTTAAATGCTTGTTCTGTTCCTGCCAGCAGGCAATAGCACAATATAAAACTTGCAAGTTACAAAGAGGAAAGAATATGAGAACATGGTAGGGCAAGGAGATTTTTTTCCCATCACTGCTCATAGGTCCTGCCGAAGAAAATAGGTTTTAAGTTCTCTAGATTTCTAATTTGTGACAAAAGAGATCAGATTTCTTAAGGCCTTCAGTACTTTTCAGCATGCAGTGCTGAGGAAAAATGAGCTCTTAAATGATTTCTTAACCACAGAACTTTAATTCAGGCCTTTGTGTGTGGTTTGTATAGTACAGAGCTTGAAACCATGGTCTTGCTCCCTTTAAGTGTTGGAGTAAGTTGTCCCAGTACCAGACCTGTGTAGCAGTGTCCTGTTTTCTGGCAGCAAGTAAAAATGTTTAACTGCCTTTTACAGAACATGAAGTACAGTAATTTGAGAAGTCTGCATCTTTTAGTCAAGTATCACTTGTATATGAATACTTAATTTCAGAAACTTAAAGAGGTGGTGACTGGGGAGAGTCTACATTACACAGGCAGGGTTACATTTATGAAGTTTCTTTATGAATTCTTCCTGTTCTCTGCTGGAACTATCTGGTAATCATAATGAACATTAACCATAGGACACAAGATCACAGAACCAATGGGCAGCCTGGTCAACTGTATTTTAGGAACTCTGAATTCAAGAAGTGTTTGGGCAATGCTCTCAGGCATGTGGTGTGACTCTTGGAGTGTCCTGCTCAGGACCAGGAGTTTGACCCGATGATCCTTGTTGGTCTCTTCCAACTCAGCATATTTTATTATTCCATGATATGTATTATGCAAATTATGATGAAGAGAGGACTTCTAACAGCAGAGTGAAATGAGTGTATCTTGAAGCTGCTGTTTGGGAGTTGCTTTGAACTAGACAGGTGTTCAAAGAGCACAAGGAGCATTTGAAAATGTCTAGATACTTCTTCAAGCTTTCTCACTTATTTCTGTATTCTCAATCAAGTTTTTTACTTCTCTGAAAAAAGACATGGGTAGCATAGTCTGGTCAAGTATCTGCTCAGGCTGAAGAATGAACACCTTATGATTTTCCATTTTGTTTTTGTTGGCATGAGATTTTTTTCCTGATATATTTCCATAGATGTTTGTTTCAAGAGCAGTTTAAAAATCCTGAAGTATCCTTTTTTTTTCTATGTGTAAAAAAGTCTCAATTCTATTTCTACAGCATTAATACCACCTGTGAAGAAGAGGTCATCAGTGATCAATATATTACAGCTCTAGCAGCACAAACCAAACCATCACCATGAAACACTTCCTGAGGTAAATGTTTTGCATTTTCTCAAAACTGTTCAATTATTCTAATTACTTTYATGTTGCAGTGAGCTAAGTGATTTAGCTGTTGCAAGTGTTACAGAAGGTGTAAACTAGTTCATACTAGACTGCTTTCTGTTCACCCAGATTTCACCATTTAATTAAAGCTATTTTAATTTAAATTTTCTTATGCAATTTCTTTATAGAAGCAAAGAATGTGGGAACTGTCTTGTGGGATTGGAGCAGTGATGTATCAAATCACTAGTGCCTGGTATGTCAGGGGAAAAGAGAATAAATAGTAACAGGGAACAGTGCTTGGTAAATGTTGGGTTTTTTCCTTCCTGCTCTTGTCCTCTGTCTGGAATTTTGGCATGTTGTTTGCAAAAGCAGAGATGCTTGCTGAAGATGTGCAAGTGTTTTTGAAGCTGATCATGCTCAGTTTGCAGGAGAAATGTCAATTACTTGCTCCTACATATGATTTGCAGTTGTTCTTCCATAAACCAAGTATAGAATGCGCGACTTGCAAACTTGCAAAAAAGATGTAGGTGCAGAAAGCCCATGTTGTGATTGTTCTGTAGTCAGTGRAGGTAGCTGAGCACTTCTCAAAACTAATATAGATCAAGAGCTCAATTTTTGCATGAACCAAAGAAATCATATTCTGTCTGTATGGGAGGAAGCTTTTCAAGAGGACTAAAACATATGCTTCTGTATAGAGCATCTGTCACTATATTTTTCTCCCTTTTTAGACTGTTTATAGCAAAGAATCTTACACACTGGATATCAGCATCATTACCTCTAGGCTGATCATCTGCAATGATTTTGCTGCCAAGACAGACATAGCTTAAGCATTTCTGTGGAGTGTTTGGGCCAACTTCTTCATGTATCTTGAACCAGCTGCAAAAGGGCTGGCTCTGTAAGCAGGACATAGACAAATCGAAAGTATAAAGCAACTATTTGTTTGCTAATACCACAAAACATGGCCAAGGCTGAATTGAGCCTTAATTTAAACTAAGGTGCTCATTAGTGGTACCTGATAGGCAACAGCAAGGAGGGAAATAATTGACCCTTGCAGCTCTGTGGCCCAGGTCCTGGGTGGTCCCAAGTCTTCCACCAATTCCATTTGTGCTGGTCCAGTGACCTGAAAGTTCACAACTAGCCTGACTAACATCCCTGCACTGYTTTTCCCTTTACAGTTTTGTAACACCTCATGTCAGAGCCTTTGTTCTGGAATCCTGCTAATTATTTCCTTCTCAACAGTCCTGCCTCTATAATTTTTACCTTTTTTCTTGATGCAGATTTGTTCAGCAGCATGACCCAAGGKCACAAATTGATGCCATATGGAATTTGGTTCATGAGTCCTTCATAAAGTAGASTCTAGCATCCTGTGAGAGGGGTGGGAGCCTCTGGCTGGGATCACAGAGGGTATTACACTTCCCCCATAATGGTCTGCTATTTTATGAACATAATGTAATTTTGCTCCCTCCTGATGGAGAAGCTGAGCTGTTGACAACTCTCTCTTTAAGTCTGTTAAACTACCTGTTTTGCTCACCTTTGCTCTCCTGCTCCCTTGATGATTTTCCATGTTGGAGAAASAGTGCTGTTTTGAATATGTGGGTTCCTGAGGCTATAATGGAGAAACTACCTTCTCTTCATGTTATTACTGAAGTCAGTGAATCTAAAAGATTTGAAAAGCCTTGGTGGTGCTAGATTCTCTTAAATAGTCATGGTAGATATTCTGAAAAACAGTTGCCTATCTAAACAGGAGACAGTCTAGGACTTTGTTATGGAAAGTCCACTATGCCAAATGCTGAAAAGAAAGTTGCATTAAGGGATGGGGGGAGGACAGTACAGAGCACCACAAATATGAACAGTGTTGAAAAAGGAACTTTCTATTTACTTACAAGCATCTGGATTTTCTTATATTATGTTAATCCTTTGACATTAACTCATCAGAGTACTATCCTCCCTATATTTTGTAAATATAGAAGAAACCAGAGAGATTAAGAAGCAAAAATTTTCCAAGGAAAGCACTTACTGGGGTGATGAGTTCTGCTCTATGTGTTGCAACCTGCAGTTGCCTGTTTGTGTGATGGGAAATAAGGCAGTGAAGTGTGGAACTGCGGGGACATACATGTGCAAGACAAGGATATTAAGCTTTCCAGCTTGGAAATTGGTTGGAAAATAAGAAAATATATATATTATTGTGTCCCCATGTTTGTTACCAATAGCAGCACCACCTGGGARCTTAAATCATCTTTAACTGTTTGTGAAGATCAAATGCAGGGCTGAAATGTGGAATTCTGGTGGTAGGGGCTGCTCAGTGGCACAGTGTTTTCATTGTTGCACAACGTGGAACAGACACCAGAATAGCTGATGGTGATGACATAGATTATCTCTGTGTTAAAACCAATGACTTAAGTCTGCACAAATTGCAAGTCATTTTGTTGATTGCAGCTTGGAAAATGCCATAAAACAGACATCAAGAGGAACAGGGCTTTCATCTCTGAAGTTATGATAACCTTGACTTTGTATTCTAAATAGTAACAATAATTTACCTGTGGCAACTTCATGCAGCAGATATTCACCTGGAGACCAAAGGAGAACTTTGAAGAGTGGATTTCAAATCCAGCTTGTTGTAAGTGTTTAGTGAGGTTGATAGACAGCTCTGGAAATGAAGTTCTATCCCATTGCTCAGAACAGGGTCAGCTATAGCAGGTTGCTCAGGGCTGCATCCAGACACATTTTGAGCATATTTAAGGATGGAGATTCTGCAGCCTTCCTGAAAAACCTGTTCCATTTCTTTAGCATCATAGAATTCCTTACATGGGAAAAGACTTTTAAGATCATTCAATTCAAGCATTAACTCAGCAGAGTCAAGTGAACCAGTAAACCATGTCACCTGAATGCCACATCTGTGTTTTCTTTAAATATCTCCAGGGATGCCCATTTCACCACCTCTCTGCACAGCCTGTTCCAATGCTTGATAATTATTTTTGTGAAGAAATTTTCAATGATTTCCAATCTAAGCCTTCCCTGG
The DNA here is from genome assembly GCA_902810485.1 of Alauda arvensis. NCBI lineage: Eukaryota > Metazoa > Chordata > Aves > Passeriformes > Alaudidae > Alauda > Alauda arvensis. The sequence goes on from CADDXX010000001.1 coordinate 2,542,319, forward strand.
CACAAATTGAAGCGATTTTCTCTCATGATGGGAAAAGAGAATGATGCCGACCTGGCTGCAGCCTCCTTTCAGGCAGTTACAGAGAGTGATGAGATCCCCCCTGAGCCTCCTTTTCTCCAGGCTGAACACCCCCAGCTCCCTCAGCTGCTCCTCACAGCCCTTGTGCCCCAGACCCTTCCCCAGCTCCGTTGCCCTTCTCTGGACACGCTCCAGCCCCTCAATGTCTTTCTTGCAGGGAGGGGCCCAGAACTGAGCACAGGATTTGAGGTGTGGCCTCAGCAGTGCCCAGCACAGGGGGACGGTCACTGCCCTGCTCCTGCTGCCACAGCACTGCTGAKCCAGGCCAGGATGCCATCGGCCTTCTTGGCCACCTGGGCACACACTGGATCATGTTCAGCTGCTGCTGACCAGCACCCCCAAGTTCTTTTCCACTGAGCAGTTTTGCAGCCCCTGCCCCCAACCTGTAGCACTGCCTGGGGTTGTTGTGACCAAAGTGCAGGACCCAGCACTTGGCCTTGTTGAACCTCATACAATTGGTCCTGGCCCTTTGATCCACCATATCCCTCTGCARGGCCTTCCATTCCTCTAGTAGATCATCACTCTCACACAACTTAGTTGGAGAAAGAGTCTATCTATTAAACAGTCCAGTAGTTGGAGTAACCCTAAATTTAATAAACCTCTAAATTTAGACACTTACGCTCATATTTCCAATTSAAGGCAATGTCCAAATGAAAATAGTTGGTCTTTTCTTTTTCAGCTTGCTCTGAAATGAATTATTTCTGACATGTGAAATATTACTTATGAAAAAATAGAGCTGTTTCTCAGTTAAATACTTAATCTKTCAGGGCTTTCTGTTGTAAAGGGGTTTTGAGAAGTCTGTCAGCAACATTTCTAGACTGTAATTTATCTTAATCATCTGAAATARTAACAACTTGAACAACCAACTGTAGTAGACACTTAGGTTTTTTTCAGTAAATCCTAGAAATCTGACATCTTCTCTTGCTGTACTGCAAAGCAATCTGTAAGCTCCAGCCGATTTTCAGTGTACTGGAGTCATCAGATAAAATGAAAATCAAATCAGCAAACAGCAAGAACAGTGAATGTATGGAAAGCTGCTCTTAAAAACTATTCTTATGTCTTGTCTAGTTGCCACAGTGAGTTGCTCCCATGCCTAAATGGGGAGATAAGGTGGGTTTCAGTTGTCAAGTCTTCAAAGGCACAGAATGAAAGCAATTTCYTGTGTTTTAAAGGAGGTAATAGCAGGTCTGCTTATGGCAGAAATGGTGACTGGTGCCTCACTTCTTGGTTGATCTTGTATACACACMGTAAATTATGTACATAAACCAAAGATAGTCAAGTTATTGAGCTCCTAACAGRGTTGTATCCCTTGCTTACTCACCCATTTGGACAGCTTACCAGCCAAGGACTAGTGTGTCCTTGACTTCTCAAGCCGTAATTAGAATTCTCAGAAAGGAAGTACTGATGGGTAATGCGCTCTTTTCTGAGATGAGCATGTCCTTCAGGAAAAATAATTGTGTAAAAATCTTCAGTATCCATAGAACCTGAAATGACACACAGGAAAGAAAATARTGTGTAAGTATGCTCAGAGATTCTGTTTCATTCTTTTAGACTAGTGGGTTTGGGAGGGTGAGTTTTTTGTTTTGGTTTAGGGTTGGGGTTTGTGTTTGTTTTGTGTTTGGGTTTGTTTTTTGTTTTTTTGGTTTTTTTTATAGGGCTGGGCATTTTGGCTTTTTGTTGTTGTTTTATGGGGGGTTTTTTGTGATTTTTGTTTGTTTGTTTGTTTGCCTTGTTTCAGGGGTTTGCTTGCTTTCCCCACAGTTTTAAGTCCAGTAACTAGCAGTGAATATCTAGATGAAGCTTTCATTTTACCCAGAGTATCTATGTTTGTTACTAGCTGTGAAAATACTAAGGTTCTGAAATTTTGGCTTTTTGTTGTTGTATTACGGGGGGTTTTTTGTGATTTTTGTTTGTTTGTTTGCCTTGTTTCAGGGGTTTGCTTGCTTTCCCCACAGTTTTAAGTCCAGTAACTAGCAGTGAATATCTAGATGAAGCTTTCATTTTACCCAGAGTATCTATGTTTGTTACTAGCTGTGAAAATACTAAGGTTCTGAAATTACTGAGAGAGGGAATAAGCACCTTCTAATTTATCAGTTTCAGAAATGTTGCACAGTAATCTCTGCTTCCCTTCAGGAAGTACTTCATGTTGCATTAGATGTACATCTTGATATTTAGATGAAGAGATTACGCAGGAAAGAGCTTCACAGAATTATTAGCCAACTTTGGAAAGTTTTGCACAATTTTGCTYCTGACAGTTTATTGTAGAGAAGGCTGTGCTTATCTCCTAGAGCCAGTCACATTTTAAAAAAAGCCAGATTTCCTGAAAATGTGATGTCACACTGTCACTGGGAGAGATGTAAATTCTAATATCCATCGCATTTGCCATTTTAATCACACTGTCCCAGCATCAGCTGGGCTAGTTGAGGGCACACCTGGAAAGCCGTTGTTGAAATCAGTTACATTCTTCCCTTTGCAGTGTTGAGGTGTAAAACATCATGCTCAGTGTTCTCTGTTGGTTGCTGCCACATGCTTTCTTTCYTTGGGCAGAGCAACACATGCTGTGGAAAATAGAAGCACTGTCTCTGCTGCAGCAGTACTCTTRCTTTGTGCTGGCTTTGGCTCTAAATTTCTCCGTGTCTTGCAAGGATCTGAGCAATTGTAGAAACCTCTTTGTCTTCTTCATCATGGAAGAGAGCTCTCCAGAATACCTCCTGAGCCCCATTATTGCTGATAGAGATTGGTTGCTTAATTGGTTTTGTCATGCAGCATCCTTGGCAAGGGARCTGAATGTTGATTTGACATCTTGGTATGCAGTTTTTTCCTTGTTTTACATGAATAAATGTTCATATGAACTGTTTTAATGCTTGTGTAAACACAAATATGCAGGTCTATACAGCTGTTTGGAATACAAGAGGGGAAAGGAACKTGGATTAAAATAGGAAAGCGTAGAGTGTGGGTCCCTGAGGAGCACCTTCATTTCTGTAATACTTCTGTTCTTAGACCTCACCTCAGGATGTAAAATAATGCTGTACATGACCACATAAACTATTTTCTGTGCTGAGAAACCTGCAAAGGCAAGCAGRTGGGGAAAAAACCCCACAAAACAAACGAAGAAGAATAACAAACCAAAGGGAAAAAAAAAAACAAACCACAGAGGAGACTGAGTGGAGAGGAGGTTTGGAATTTAACTCTAAAATAAATCAGAAATTAATGCCACTGTGCCAAAGTCAAAGCACTTGGCTGTGTTTGTGGGGGCTTTCTCTTCATCCTCATATGCTGTGTTTTATTTTACAGTGCATAGGAGCTAACATAAAACTTGCCTTGCATAATCACTAGTGTGCTTTTATTACAGGATTTCTGCAAGCAAGAATTCCCCTTTATAAACAGCTTGTGATACTTTTTGTGTCTTTCATGTTACAAATGGAAGGTTTCAACTGTTGTAAGATTGAGATGGATTGTGTGGTAGGAAACTGAAGGTACCCACAAAGGCTAACTTTCTTCTATAAGCTACCTAGTCAAAATTAGTGTGTGTTTGGTTTATTAGTAATAGCTGCTAAGCATATTTTAGTGAATCATAGAGGTGTGTTGTGTGCTGTAGTGCCATGCTTTTAGTAAACGCTTTTTTATTCATCTTTGTGCAAACTACAGSCAAAGCAGAACTTTAGTGGAGAAAGTGGTTGCAATTATGTGGTCACAGCTCTATCCCACTTGGAGTTTTTCCTTCAATTTGCAGATCTGTCACTGAGCCTAAGGCAAAAATRTGTAATTCAAATGCACCTGATACCTTCTGTCCTCTAAGGCCCCAGAACTTACCCGCAACACACTGTATTCAATTATCCTCAAAATAGTACTCAAAATGGTTTTTAATGGAATGGATTGTCATGTTTCAGCATGGGAGGCAACTAAGTATAGGCATGAACTTTCTTAAAGGACTTGTGGTTTTTACAGGAGCAATCTTGCTCATTRGAAGGAAATCTTACATGGACTGTTAGCATGAAGTTAAATGAATCTTTCATCTTCCATATAAATGAGCTCTCTGTACTTTTTTGCTTTAAAGGAGACCTAACGTTTGGAAACTAAACAGACCAAAAGWAAGCAGCTCTTCATTTCTACTACAAATATATGGTGAAAATTCAGGACTTTGTTTTACCATACTCCACCTTCCAGTTTGGTGTTTTCCTGTGCTTTTAGCCTGACTACAGAGCTGAGTTGTGCTGATGAAACTAAGGACTGGCTATAGATTATATTTGAATTATTCTTCTTGGTCTGGTGGAAGTGTCCCTGCCCATGACATGGTGGTTTGGAATAAGATGATCTTTAAGGTCCCTTCCAGCCCAACCCTTCTGTGTTGATTRTATCATTCTACTTCTGGCTGTTGGAAACTTAAAGGATGGCTGCTTGCTTGGTGATGGCCTTGCCTCCTGGTACCTGGTGTTGTTCTTAATACTGGAGGTGATAACCTGCTGTGAAGCACAAATTAACTCCTCATATTAGTGTGTTCTGGCATGTCTTGAGTCAGGAATGAGGGAGTAACCAAATACTTTGCTTTATTTGACCTGAAACTTCTTTCTTGGTCTAAAACTTGGTTYCATCACGGGAGTGATTCCTCATTCTTTAGGCGTCAATTTGCATCTAAAATAGAGGCTTCCTGTTGAATAAAACCAAGGGCATTTGCCTGCATGCAGGCATTTGGGAATACTAAGTGAATTAACTAAAAGTCTCAAGATAAAGTGGATGCTTTTAAAGCATTTTAAATACTTGTGTGGATGTTTTCATTTAGACATAAAATGTCTTTAGTTCCCATAGCTTAATCCCCCTTGAAAGATGATTAAGCTGAAGCCAACATAAAGCAGATTAAACTCCTGTGTGGACATTAACACGCGTTAATTCATCTTCCCTTCCTTGAACATCCTTCTGCACCATGCCCTTCAGGAAGTTTTTAGGAAGTGATGGAGCTCTTCAAGCTTTATATACATACATATGCATATTTATAACTGATTTGAGTATCTGAAATTCAGTGTTTCGAAATAATCACTGCAGTCTGTTGAAAAGGATAATAGAGTCTTCTAAGAAATAACTGTGCTTTGAAAGCATCAACAGCAGAAAACAATGGGCTAATGATGAATATGCATAGACACAGCCTTAGAACATATTGGACCAARTTATTTGTGAATATTTATTGGCAAGCTAGCATATCAAAGTTGTATTGAWGTTTTCATATAATACAATCACAGAATATGATCACTGAGAGAGAGGCTGAGATTGGAAGACACCTTTAGGTGTCATCTAGTCCATCCCCCTGTTCTAGCAGAACCACCTATAGGCAGGAACCATGCCCAAATGACAATGTTCCTACTGCTAGTTGCTTGCAATTTGTCTTTTATGAGATGTGTTTCTGAACCCACGGACTGTGGGTGGATCCATGTGTACCCCAGGAGGTTGACAGATAGTTGGGGAATGTGGCAGGATCTGTGCCACCATAGCCATAGAAACAAGGAAGGTAAATTATTTCCAAATAAGTTSTTTCCCATTAAAATATGGGTTTGGRGTGTGTTATGTAATTGTGGTAGCAATATGTGGGCTTTGGTGGCAGCTATAACGCTAACCAAGTTTAAAATTGAGTGTTATGTATGCWGCCTTTTTCAGGCTTTCATAGGATCCAAGCTGAGCCTAGGAGAGACCTTAGCAGGTCTCCAGTTCAACCTCCCTTTCASAGCAGGGTTAGCACCAAAGTCAGACTGAGCTCCTCAGGGAGCTTCTTYCAGTCAAGGATTAAAAAACAGAAAGGAGGCTGCACAGTCTCTCTGGGCAACCTRTGCCACAACCTAACTGTCCTCGAGGGGAAAAAGCTTCTCCTTGCAAGGCTTATTCTCTTGTCTCATCTTAGGACTGTTGTCCCTTGTCTACTGGCCCTGTAGGACCATCAAGAGCCCAGCTCTGTTTCCTTCAAGATTTTGCTACAAGSCCTGGGGGTTGCTGTTAGATCCCATGAATCTTTACTGCAGGTGGAACAAGCCCAGCTCTCTCAGCCTCTCTTCWCAGGKCTTGTGCTCCAACCCKACCATTTTCACTGAAATACATCCAGTTTGTCTAAGTCTGTCTTCTGCTGCTGGGGCTCAAAACTAGTTGCAGTAGCTACATAAGGGCTTTCTTGGCTTACTGTCAGTTCTGTACTTTGAGAATTTGTGCAGCAGCAGTKCTGTGTAACAGCTGGTCTTGGGAARAMCTGGCAATCCTCAGGACAGGKTCTTAAACMCCTTTTCTCCTGAAAGGGGAGAAGCTTTGATTGCCCTAATTTTCCTACTTAGGGATATGATGTGAATGCTGTCGGGATGTCAAGTTTGTCAGGATAACCAAACACTCTGCTTGGAGCAGATGGTTGCTGAGGCAAAACTAATCCAGGATGTAATGTCTTCYTGGGTTCTCAGCATCCATTATATTAGGGTGAGCTGTACTCCCTTCTCATGTAGTTCTGTTTCCCCAGAGCGTTGGTAGGAACTATACAGCCTTTTATGTTAAGAGGACAAAGAGTTTTCTTTTGAAAACTCTGGAGCTTACTTATCTGAGCTTCTAGTTTTGGTGCTTTGTGTATAGGTTGTTTTGTTGGCTAATACTAAAAAGCACGATTTAACATTACCCAGCATAAATGTTTGTAGTGTGATTGCTGCTTTTGCTCTAAAGGTGCCCTTAAGCAATGGGAATTTGGGGTGAGGAAGTACTTGCTGTTTGGGTGGTGACCATGTTGAAACAAACTCTGCTCCAGACTCTKATTTTCAGGCTTCTTCTTTTGCCAGGATGTTTGTCCAGGTATGCCTGTACTTCTACTGCAAATGCTTGTGGCGCTGCCTGAAATTCGTGGTCAGGAAACTCACAGGTCAATGTGAATTACAAAGGATCTGTTACAATACCAAGCCTGGAGCTGCCAGAACCATGAAAATAGGTAACTGTGTTATACTTRGTCCTGCATGCCTTTGTAACTTTCTGCATGTGCTAAAAAATGTATGATATTGTTACTAGAAATAAGTTGTTAAATCTGTCCAATGTAAACGTGCTTGTTTGACATGATGCTTTCAAATACTTTTCCCTTCCAGAGGCATCCCTGAAAGGTTCGAAAAGTAAGGTGAGTGAAGTACCTTATTATTCACCTTTTCTGTTGTCTCCTGTGCTGTTGGTTTGTTCAGTCTGCTGTTTACTCACCCCAAAAAATCACTTTAAAGTTTGATATGATTTTACATGAAAGCCATTTTCCACCAAAGAGGGTCTTGTGTCTGCAATAGCAGTTGATCTTACAAAGTTGGGTAGAGTTTCCTGTGTTCCAGGGACAGGCCCACTGTGGCAATGATGGAATCAAGGGAAGGATCTGCCATCATGGTGGAGATGATGAGTGAAGTGTTGCAATTTTGAGGTTCTTGGCTTGATTCCTCATCCTGTCTTAGAATATCTGTAATCTGCAGTCAGTCACTTGCAAATTTAGAAAAAGGAAGTCAGGTTTTTTGTCTGTAAAGGTTTTTTCCTTTTTTCCCCTCTTTTCCTTTTAAATAGTTGATGGAGAAAAGCCTCTTTCACTTYATCCTTTCACTGTACCAAGGGTTGTGTTAAGTTCTTCTCTAAGGCATTTGTGTGTATATTAAACAACATCCTTCAGCCTTTAAATTCTTTGTCACAAGAGTCAATGATRTTGAAAAGCTTACCTCAGCATTAGCAAAAATGGTGTCATGTAGCTCTCAGTTCAGCATAGTACTTCCAAATGTATTTCTAGCACAAACAGAAAGGCTGAATCATATTTAAAAGCTTGAATTTAAGCAACTGTGCAGTCTTGAGACAAGGCACAAGAAATTTTAGCCTCTTAAGTTTTCAGATGGCATGTTGGTTCTTGAATACTGAATCCTCAGGGGCATGTCTACAAACAGCAATTATGTGTGAAAGAAGAAAAAAGTGTTTTGCTGTGTTACTGCAACATGTTGGTTGAGGGAATGTCAAATGAAGGCTAGAAATTCCAGTGTAATTAGGTAGATGGTCTGAAGCTGCTTCTTGATTGGAAAGATGTGTACRTGTGTTGAGTCTTCTGGGCTCTTAATGCAGAAGCTTTAAGAATTTGAGGTATTAAATTTACCACTGTTAACTTCTGTAGAGTAATAGCTTCCATAGGAATTAATTTGTGTTTGAAACCTCTTTTTAGCGACTGCAAACATCAGTAAAYGTTCACCCTGATGCTATTGAAAAAACGATAGATGACATCATGGAGCTGAAAAGGATTAATCCAGATATAAATCCACAGTAAGTTCATAGCTTCCTTACAAAACAAGTGGGAATTACTGATTTCCTCAGTGCTGRGTCCATGGAGAACTGCTTCTCCATAGTTATTGTAGCTTATTTGAAGATGTTCTGTCTTGCAGCATAAAATTCTAATTTAAACTTTGCTGTCAAAAAACTGATGTGAAAACAAATGATCTTTTATGGTGATTWAACAGGCAAATCCTGAGTCTTTTATCTGTCTTAGTATATTGTCRATGCATGGATTTATGGGGGTCACTTCCCCAGGGATAAAATACCCTCAAACCATGGGTCCTGACAGGGACAGTGATGGCTTCTTAGAAAGGACTTTTGAGTAGGAAAGAAATAATCCTGTTTTAGCTGATACAGACATAGACTGGTTTGCATTTTAAAACTGACTTTAATTATCCAAACAGARGTTTTAATGATAGACCTGACATTTACTACTGTAAGATGAGATTGATAACCAACCATTAAATTTACAAGTGTGTATTTCAAGAGTAGGTGATGATAACACTTTTGTGGTTGCCTTACCTTTCAGTTCCTAGCTTAAGGCACAWGATGTGTAGGTCAGGAATCACTAGGAAGAAAGTTGAGAGCTGTATTATCCAGGTTGTCAGTCTGAGGTTAACTCCTTTTCCCAAGCTTGAAGTTGATATACCTAATGAAAAATGGGCATCCATAAATTGATAGCTGSTTTTCTTTAAGTGGTCAGCAGCATCAATAGGTAAGGTGGTCCCAAGGTCTTGCTGCAACGACAAAACCCAAMAGCTAAGTTGGAAAACTAAATTTTTTTGTCTCATTACAGGAATCTSCCTCTCAGCCCACCCCCCAGTAAAAATGCCAGTAATTGGGTAATCTTAAAATGAGGCTTCACTGATAATAAAGGAAATAGAATATGATGCAGCTCTCTAACTTGAGAGASAACTCCTGTGGTGGCGACCACAGCCCCAATAATTGAAAAAATGATGACTCAACCATTAAAGAAACGAAGAAAATAAGATAAACAAAACAAAGAGAACCCCTCAATCTCATAGGTGAGAAGCCCTGTGAATTTTCTCTGGAAGTGAGCACAGAGCTTTTCCAGGGGTGTCTCTTGACCCAGCCCACATGCTCTTCAAAGGGAGGGTAATGAAAGACCAGCTGCTTCAAGCAGATGTGAGGCTTTTCTGAGAGGCTGCCATCTGAGGAGGGTGTCACAGCACTGGTACTCTTGTGTTGCATGGGATGTTCAGTGCTGAAATGCAGAAATAGAAACCCAGCAATGGCAAAATTAGTGAAAGTGACCTATGAGGAAAAACTGCAGGGTGTAAATGTGCACAGCTCAGAGCCTGGCCTGTGGACATCAATAACTGCAATGTTCACTTGGAAGTGATCCAAGTACTCACTTCTCAGTGTTGGACCCTTGGGTAACTGAGTGGAATGATTCCAGGAGAAAACAAGAAATKAATTATTATTTTGTATAGCACCAGAGATCACCCTCTGATTCCCCTCATGGCATGCCTTTGGCCTCTGAAGAAATGTTGTCCTTCAAAAGAGAGAGAGAGCAGACGTGCAGATAACTTCTCCTTGCTTGAAATCAGGGTCCTGAACATTAGGTTAYGTTTTTAGTGCTCTGGTCTTTCTAGTACGTGAAGAGACCTTACAAGAGAGCTGGAGAACATGTAGTGACAGGACAAGAGGGAATGGATTCAAACTGAAAGAGATTAGATGTTAGGAAGA
>CADDXX010000001.1:2552527-2665611 GCA_902810485.1 Alauda arvensis
AAATGCTTAATTGTTTTTAGACTGGAATGCTTGCATTCAATATGTTACTGCATKTGAGTCTCTGATCCCCTTTCCCCCTTACACTCCCTCCTGTTTGGTAAAATATCTTCYTAAAACAGTGAGGAATGGGGGCCTGAAATGTGCAAGATGATGTCACATATATAGATACGTGCTGTAAATTGGTCCTTATATTAAATTAATCATATTTCTACTAAACTGTAGACATCTGCACTGAAGTTTTACTTGTAGCCACTTATTTTATATTGACGTTTTCAGGAGAAATTTGAGCAAAAGCAGGTCAGCTCCTTCTTTAGACACAAGTAAGGAAAAAATGAATGCCTTGCCTTCTCTTGAACATAAAAAACCTGTATCCAAACTGTCTTGTTTAGAAGCWCTGGCCTTGTGTTGAATAGCACACTTGAAATTTCCTGGGGTAAGGACAAGGGTACATGTCATACTGTGTGTGTTTCTGCAAGTCTGTATGCAGTCATTTTTCTTTATGAGGCATTATTGCAGAGCTGAACTAGCATCTCAGGGGTGCTTGCACTGGCTGTTCTTGAGGGCTCTGGACTGCTGTGATCTAAAGAGGAGAAGGCATCCYACAGTAATTTTCCTTTATCAATGTCTCTCAGATAAGTGTGTGTATTTAGCAGTAGGAGCAAGTAGGTTGAATAACCTGGTGGTGACATGTAACTGTGGAAGCAGATGTAGAAAGAATTACAGAAMGGATTGGGTTGGGAGGGAACTTAACAATCATCTAGTTCCTGCTCCAGTTTTGACTTGCCTCCATCTGGTGGAGCACCTGGAGCTGAGTACAGTGGGAGTCCAAGTCCAGCTGCACTGTTCCTGTGCTCTGGGAACAGCTACAGCACCAGGATGACAAGAAAGAGGTGTGGGAGCTCACCCACATGCTATGTTTGGCAAGAACAGCAAAACATTAATGAAGGGGAAAGGGGGGAATCTAATTCAACCCCCATCCCCTCACCCAAATAACATTGCATGAAGCTTTTGACTGCCTTTACATAAAGTGCAAAAAGGGTTTACTTTGAATGTGTTGTGCACCTTGGATCTTAAAAACGTGTTGTTTGGTTTTTTTTAATGTAAAATTGCTCTGCTTTGCCACAGCCTGTTTTCTGCTGCTCTAAACTATTCTGAAGCTATAAAGAAGTTAAAAACATTATGGCTGTGGTTTAGTGATACTCTACAGCAGTTCACAGTCTGTCAGGCTTTTCAGCTTTCTTTGAAATGCAGCCTTTCTGTAAAATTGGAGGCTATAGCTAGTGAAGCATGTTAAAAAAAAAAACAAAAAACCAAAAAAACCCAAAACAGTGATGGGGACGGAAAATACTGTGGAGATTTTTCTGTCTGACAGGGTTATAGCCTCAAATGGAATGAAATTGCAGCATGAGAAATGGACTAATGCTGACATCTCTGATTCTGTAGATTAACCATGGAATAATTTAGGTTAGAAAAGGTTTTAAAATTCTGAAGTCCAACAGTTAACCCAGCACTGCCAAATCCACCACTAATCCACTCCCCTAAGTGCCACATCCACACATCTTTTAGATACCTCCAGGGGTGGTGACTCTACTACTTTCCTGCAGCCTGTTTCAGGGCTGATGTCCAATTCAAACTTTTTGTGGGGCAACTTGAGGCCATTTCCTGTCACCCTATCACTTGTTACCTGGCAGAAGAGGCTGACCCCCCCAGCTACATCCTCCTTTCAGGCAGTTACAGAGAGTGATGAGGTCGTCCCTGAGCCTCCTTTTCTCCAGGCTGAACACCCCCAGCTCCCTCAGCTGCTCCTCACAGCCCTTGTGCCCCAGACCCTTCCCCAGCTCTGTTGCCCTTCTCTGGACACGCTCCAGCCCCTCAATGTCATTTTTGTAGTGGGGGGCCCAGTGCTTTGCCTTGCTGAATCTCATACAATTGGCCTTGGTYCATGGATCCAGCCAGCCCAGATTCCTYTGCAGAGCCTTCCTGCCCTCCAGCAGATCAACACTCCCATCCAACTTGGTATCAGCTGCAAACTGACTGAGGATGCACTTGGTCCTTGCATCCAGATCATTGATAAAGATATTAAACAGAACTGGTCCCAGACTGATCCCTGGGGAATGCCACTAGTGAGCAGCCCCTAGCTGGATGTAACTCCATTCCCCACCACTCTCTGGGCTTGGCTATCCAGACAGTTTTTTATCCATTGAGCAGTGCACCCATCCAAGCCATGAGCAGCCAGYTCCWGTGGCATGCTGAGGAAATCAGTGTCAAAGGCCTTAGTAAAGTTCAGGTGGAAAACATCCACATCCTTTCCCTCATTCTAAGCAGATCACTTTGCCATGGAGGGAGATCAATTTAGATAAGCAGGACCTGCCTGAAAAGATAAGCAGTGAAAATCTTTCTGTTCAGAAAAYTTAAAAGAGTTACAGAATAAACAAAATATTTCAGAGTATCAAACATGACAGACAAGGAACCTGTGCAGCTTAATATCAGTGCAGCTTGTGTTCCACAGAGGAATAAGGTGCACACTTAGCTTGCCCTCCAAATTCATACCAGGTGTTCAAATAATTTTAGACACTATTAAATATTAAAGAGCTTATTCCCATATATAAGCAAATATTTCTATCAGCATGGCAGTTACATACTGCATGACTTCCATTTTGTATTACAAAATGTAAAGCTGTTGTTTGGTGCAGAGTTTTCTGGTTTTTTTAAATTTGGTTTAGGGTTTTTTGAGGTTGTTTATGTGTGTTGGGTTAGGTTTTTTTGATGATGCATCAGAAAATGTAAAAAGAAAACACAAAAATCTGCATTATAATGAAAAGAGAACCATTATGATGCTTCTTAACATGAGACAAAAGCCAAATCTGCCTGGAGGCAGATCTTTGAAACTGTATTACTTCAGGGTTTTGGCTTCTTTATGCTAGCTTTTGTGGCACAGAAGCAAAACAATTATTTTTAGCTTTTTGCTGAGTTTTCTTTCCCCCCTCAGCCTTTTTCAAGATCTCTGATCTCAGGGAATTGTTTGAAAAGCTGTCATTGGAAYGAGGAGAAAGATTCAGTAATGTGCTTGTTACAGGCATTCAATGCTGCTGAGTGTAGTTATAATGGGATTTCAATGTGAAAAATCACTGTTCATGGTTTTAAAAAATCCCAATTATTMTCATGTAAGGAAGGCACTAAGTGAGATTATGCCTTTCACAATGCCTTGTTTAACATAATATTGATCTYTTGGAAATTGTCCTCTTGCAACTGAAGTGTTAGACAATCAGTTCATGGATGTAACAGTAGTCACATGTATTAGTTGTGTGTGTACAKGGTAGCACTACACATGATGTGAGTTGGAATATGTTGCTGTCCCCCCCCTCAGGTTGGGAGTGTCTCTTCAGGCATGCCTGCTGCAGATTGTGGGGTACAGGAATCTCATTGCAGAGGTGGAGAAGCTGCGCCGAGAGCCGTACGATTCAGAGAATCCGCAACACGAGGARATGCTGCTGAAGGTAGGTGCTGAAGAGGTGCTTACAGGGCTTCCTTTATTCATGTCAGCTCCCAAGCCTGCTTCAGAAACCTCCTTGAAACATCACCTTCCTCCATCGTGTAGCTGTTTTAAGATAAGACTACACAGCATTATTATCTGGTCTGGCTGTAASCAAGCAAGCACTCCCTGGCTGATAAATGCATTTCCCTTGGCTGGAGTWTATCTTGGCACTGGATAACACTGTCTTAGAGCACAGAGCTGTTATCTGCAGTGAGCTCTGGAAAAGTAGCTTTATGTCCTACTGCAATACACTTTTCTCCAACACAAGAAGGATATTTTTCTCTATTAACCAAATCACAAATTTATTTCTTCAATTTCTTGTATTTTTTGAGGGCAGKGTTGGTATATACCAATAGCAAACGTCTGTTTTTTATTCTGTGGAATTGAAGAGTTTACCCATTTATAGTCGATGACTTACACATTTATAGTTACCAAATGTATTTTCAAGTGAATACAAAATGAAACTATTCTTTAGATAATACATACAGAGTTTTAAAAACCATAGCAACTGGGTTTTACTTCCTTCATGCTTTCGGGAAAGCCTTGCACTGGAGCAGATAAGAAAAGCATTTTTTCTGTCTTGAAGCCATAAGCAGAGGAAGAACTAGAGAGTYCTTATAGTAGAAAGAAATTGAGGAAGGAATAAAGGACTGTTCTGAAAACAGTCTAATAGCAAGCCATGGTCCTGATCCTGGCTTTAACCATCCCTGTTGCAAGATGCTTCAGAGAAACGCCAAGAAACGTAGAATGAGTGATAGTGAGCTTATTGGCTACAAACAAAATGCCTTCTTAGAGGATTTTYCTTACAAAAACATACTACCTGTTTGGTTGTGAGATTTTTCTTTTTCAATTTAAGACAAAAATACTGAAAACTAACAATACCAGATGATGATGARGATGTCTTCCATGCTGTAGCTTGCAGTGCACGGCTTTGCACAAGTTACAATGAGAGCTTCTGGAAATTTTACCCTAGTTACTTGGTCTTCCAAAAATCMCAATAGGCATATTATACAAGCACTGTCAGATGCAAGGAACTACTTCTAAAAATGCCTCCGGTGGTCAGGGTTGGTTAAGGTTTGCCTGCTGCTGGGAGGGGRGAGTGGTCCAAATGCAGAGCTGCCCTGAAGGAATGTTCTAACCATCAGGTAGACTTGGGCAGATGGACTCCTCCTGCTCAACTCCTTCCCCTGTGCAGCCAAATACCCAGTTTTATGGGAGTAGAGTGAGTTTTAGCTGAAGGGACACACAGATTTAYCCACTGAGGAAGCCTGTGCCTTGCAGGTGAGAGATCCAGGTGTCAGCCTACAGTGTTGATCCCTGAAAATACCAAGCACCTCACTGCAGATTAAAGAGGGCCTTTGGCTCCAGGAAGGAGTCCCTAAATACCCTGGGCAGCTGCATTGCCCAGAGAGCAAGTAGGGTCTGGGGATGGGATCATAGGTGAGGAGGACCAAGGAGCTGGCTGTAGTCTCTCCCTACCATCCAACCTGTGAGGGCCAGGTCCTGGGAATCATGTCAGCAGTGATGTATAGTCATGTAAGTGCTTTAAAAACATAACTGCATGAGCATAAAAACAGAATGGAAACTTGAGCATTTGTCTGAGGAGAGATTAAACAGTGCAGTTTGTGC
This sequence comes from Alauda arvensis, assembly GCA_902810485.1. Lineage (NCBI taxonomy): Eukaryota > Metazoa > Chordata > Aves > Passeriformes > Alaudidae > Alauda > Alauda arvensis. The sequence continues at coordinate 2,557,692 of CADDXX010000001.1, forward strand.
AACATTATGCGAGCTCATAATGTTGAAAAAAAGTATCAGTTTCACCTAAGTATTAGCACTTGTTTACAGCAGATGTTCTGCTTTTGCAAATGTCAAATGGAAATATGTCCAAGGGTTTAATTCATTTTCCAGTCCTCACTGTGGAAGCATAGGCTGGTTGGTTTTCATTCCTTCTAGATACTCTGCTAAGTGATCTCTGCAGTGGATAATTCAGGTTCCTAATGGCTATCATTTATTCATGTTTACCAGGAGAGCACTTTATGAATGAGAGAAAGATTAGCTTAATAGGATTGGACTAATGATTAATACTGTATTTAGTGTTGATGGATGAACATTGTTTTAAACAATGATGCTTTATACAGTCATTACAAAGTGAAGTCATTAAAGTTTTAACCTTCCCAGGGCACTTAATTTTAAATGCAGTTAGAATTGCTAAAATTGAAACAATTTCTGKTTTTATTTGGGAAATGTGCATACAGCCCTTTCCCTTGGGTAGGCTTTGTCTAAGTGATTTTCTTGAGGGTGTACTCACCAACTCGTGGTTGGTGATTAATAYACTTCCTTAATTCTAAATTCTGATTACATAATACACTTCAGAAAGGGTGAGTTTGTGATGTGGCACATGAGGTGTGCATAAAGGTAAGTATCTGTCATATGGCAATTTAGGCTGCTTTTAGGTGCATAGCAACATGATATTTAGGCACTAAAGTTGCTGGACCAGTGCAGTTAAATGGGTTTATTCCAGCTGATGATCTGGCTTGTTAAGTCACTTCAGACACTTCTTTATGTGAGATCAATGAATGATTCTTCCTTTAGTTAAATATGATGGTGCACATGCTATCCTTGTATGGATTTTTTTTTAATGTTCTCCAATTTGCTTTTCAACACTATGGTAGCCAAGTCAGCTCTCCTGATTTATAACCTTTCCAGAGACTTGCAAAAGATGCCWGAGAAAAGATTGCTGCAGAGCCTCAGGGACTCAGAGCTGCTCTGCTGCTCTGTCAGTGATTTACAACCRAATTCCAGCCCATTCCTGTCTCTGTACTTAGAGAGGCAGACACCACCTCGATGCACAAAGCATGAGCCAAACAAGGCTTTGTGTGAGATGTTAGAGCAGCTGTGATAAGGTCAGAAAGGCCTTGTAGGGCTGAAATGTCTGCAGTAYTTCAGAGTGCTTTGGGATTTCCCTCCACAGACCCACATCCAGAGGAACTACATTTGATTTTGTGTTTGGGTTGCTGGGATAGCAATGCCGTGATGTTACTGCAGTCATCTGTGCAGTGATCAAAACTTAACTTGGTTTAAAAAGAGAAAAAAAAAAAAAAAAACTGTACTGTGTGGAAACCTAATTATGTTTTACCTGTAATCCTCCTAGTTGTGGAAATGCTTGAAGCCGAATTCCCCACTGAAAGCTCGGATTTCGAAGCAATGGTGCGAAATTGGTTTCCAGGGTGATGATCCTAAAACAGACTTCAGAGGAATGGGTCTCCTGGGCTTATATAACTTGGTGTAAGTATGTCCCTCTGCAGATGGGTGTACGAGTGTCTGAAGTCATGAAAAGCAGCATTACTTGCAGATTTTARCAAATCTGTGGGAATGATTTAGAAAAGTGCTAAGGACTTCATAGTAAGCAAATAAAAGAATTTATTTGCTAGCCTAATTTTTGGAGTGTTTCTCKTCTCAAAGGGGTCTCCTTTCTTTCAGTATTCCTAATTCAACCTTGTAATACCAGTTGCTAAGCCCTTTTTTTAGTTTCTCTGTGACACAGTAAGTTAGCACTCCCTTCCTACCAGAAAGAAAGTGTAAAGTATATTGTCACCAGTATCTAGATCTCCTTAAACAAAATGCCCTGGAAGTACGTAGGTGAGAGGGTTGTTACTGCTCAGCTGCTTTCTTTGGGAATTTCATGCTGAATTCTTAAGCAAAGCACTTGATATGCAGTTGCTGATGGCAGACTTAGGTAGTTTGACTACTACYTCAATTTCTGTCAATACTCAAAATKAAGCAGKGAGTCTACATCACTTTTTCCTTCCAACTCATRCACACTAGGTGTTAATGCCATATCTGTGCTTTGAAATTTGGGAATTGAGTTATGCTGCTATTTTCTCCAGCCCTTGTATTTGCTGCATGCAGTTACATAACTTAGAAACATTCGGTAAAAAAAACTTCTCCTTAAGAAGCAAAAAATAAGTATTTTCTGCTTTTACAGATTGAAGGACATAAATCATCCTCTGTCCGTATGTTGTTCCCTAGTAAATCTCAGTTGAGGATCTGGACTCTTGACTCTGGCTTTGAACTTCCATTTGAAATTAATCCCTACCATGTATTTAATTTCTTAGTCTTCTGTGATGACTCTTATCTTGCTTAATGAATCTGCCAGATCAAGAAGTCTGAACTGCTTTCTCTTGAGCTCAGCACCCACCATGCTGTAGTTATAAACGACTGATTTTTCTGTAGGGTGGGTAGAAAGGAGAATCTGGTAATGCACATTCACTAAACTCATATAGGAGTGCACTTGTACTGGAAGGTTGTGTTAATCTTTCAGTTTGGGAGTCTGAGTGCCAGTTTAATGAGTTTAACATGTCAGATGCTACTCATATGTGTAACACATGCACTGACATTGAAAAAGGTGTGTATAAACAGCTTCGTATGACTTCAGTTGCTTTTTTTTGTTTGTTTTTTTTTAACAATTCACCCTAAACATCTATGTCTGCAGGTATTTTGCTGAATGTGACACTGAGACAGCTCAGCAAGTTCTCACTGACTCTCTTCACCCTAAATACAGGTAATGCTTGAGACCAGAAACAATAACTTGAGAGAGCATTCTGCTGGCTCTCTTTGAGGAAGGGGGCTGGGTTTTTTCTCTTTGTTGGGCATATCCTTGGGTTTTGCCACGTGCTGTCTGTTTTGAAGTACTGATCTTGAAAGGTGCAAGAGGTATACTTGTATTCTAAATCTTGGAAAKAGTTAATTTAGTGTTAAATGTTTTCACTTCTGATTTCAAGGGATTTTTGTGTTTTTATTTACCTTTGTTTTAATTTGTTTTTGTTTTTTCATAATAAAGGGAAGTCACTAAGAAGGAACTAAGGTATTTTTTTCTTTTTTCTAAGTTTTCTTTTACACTACATGTAAATAAAGATCAATCTACAATTTGATGTGTTATATACTTGAAGTCTTTGTTGCAACACCAGGAGATCCATATTCTKTTCTTTAGAGTTGACCCAAACTAGAGGAGGGGTGGGGGGGTRGAACAATGGGTATATCTGAACATGCTTATATATCAAAAATGAAATACACCTTGCTTGATGTAGTTAGTGACTGACTTGATAATGATAAGTAATCTAGGCCAAATWGTTGTTAGCAGAGCTGAAAAGCCCCTTTATTTCTAGTCACATACTCTGTGTACCTTGACTAATGATGTTTCCAATCTGGCTACTCCATTGTCCTGACTGTTGAGAGATCAGGTGCCTTCAAGTGCCACAAACTGTATTGTAGGTCATTTGTCAATAGGAGACTCCATAATTAGTGGGAGGTAGAGGCCTCTTAGCTAGTTACATAGAAATGCCTTAAAAGACATTTTTCTTCTGCCAGTAATGTGATATATCCATAAAGCTGGTTCACACCTAAATCCTGAAGCTTTTGATCTCCTCAGGGTTTTGGGGTTTCTTTTTGTCGAGTTCCTAACCCTAATTCTGTGACTAAAATCCCTTGGAACTTATTGGTGYTCTTCATTTGCATGTTTGATTACCAAGGGCGGTTTTGGAGTGCTGTGTGAGCATGTGCCATTTCTGTGCCTTGACATGCAGTAGAAGATAGATGTGCAGGTGGTGCCCATGGTGATATTCCTGATGTGGTTGCTTAGCAGCTGGGCTGTTTYCTGATGGGATCATGATCAATGGATTTTCTATCTCAGCTAAACTGTTTCACTTGCCCACATCCCATGTGTGCCACCTTTATTATACAGTCCTTACTTGGGATTTTCTAACTGCTGTTGTGCCACAGCCTACAAAGATGGTTTGGGTTTTAGAGGATGAGCAAAGAATGGTGTACTCCTGTATGCAAAACTCTTTAGGAGCTGAAGTTTTGTCCTCATGCATGCCACCCAGTAGCCCTCAGATCATGATGGGTATGAACTTACGAGCATCTTAAGGACTTAATGACAACAGTTTTTATATACAATATTTACATAAGCTCATGGAATTGGTTTTAGTGTAATATATACTTACTGAAGTTTAAGAATACTCTAAGAACMATGCTTTCACAGATAGCTGTCTATAATTTGGGACCTAAAGCTCAAACTCTGATTTGCCTTACTAAGGCAAAGCTCCCACAGCCATGCCAAGGTTGTTGGCCCCTGGTTAGGGTCAGTTCTGTGCCTGCCTTTTAGCTGGTTAGAAATGCAGGCAGTGATTTCTGCTAAACTTGCTCATTTCAGTAGTCTCAAACCTGGCTGGTGGGATGTTGGCTGACTGGTTGGATCACACAGCTCTTTTAAATCACTGAAGAGCTGAAATTTAGTTTAAAATCAATCTGTTCCCAAACTAATTTTATTTTAAGGGAGGTGTCTTCTGTGTCCTTGAAAAGCACTGCATTACTGTGCCAAGTAATAGGAAACACTGTTCCTTATCTTTGGCTGTTGACTGATTTCTAATTTGGCTGGTCATAAAAATTTACTGCCAGAGGAGTATTTTCATGTTTGGTGCCCCAGGTGAATCATGCCTCCAGTGATGAGTATCACATATTTCTCTGAAAAAAGCTAAAACCATCTTTGATTAGTTAAATGYAATTTCTTCTTCTTGTACAGCTCAAGCTTAACTGAAGTGGATAGCCTTTGTGGAAATTTAGAATACAATGGGCTTTTGCTGAGAGCATTGACTTTAGGGGCATTTTGTAATGATACAGGTTTGTTGGCAATGCTCTAAACCAGTTACCCAATTCAAGTCTGTTTAGATCAGTCCATTCAGCCACAAGCAGTGTTAAATGGCATTAGCCATGTCAAAGAAGGTAAAATACTCTGCTCAGTCAATGTTACAATATCAGAGAAGTTGAAAGAAAATATTTGTCAGTTAGTAATGCTTGGCAATATCTGGATTGTAATTATTTTTTTCTTCCTCAGCCAACTTAGCAAAGCTGAATGGGAGAAGAAAAAGTTTGATAAAGCAATTGGGTAAGTTTAAAGACCTTTYTTAATTTGCTACAGACACAGCAGGTAACAATGATGCTGTATATTCAAAGGAAAAAAGTGCTTCCTAGTTACTTTTAAAAGGGAACTTCTGTGAGTATATGTACATCTGCTGTCTTGCCCACACCTTGGTTTTGATCAAAGATTGCAGGAGAAACAGTTCAAGTTACATTCAGAAAAAAATAACCCAAAAATTTTGTAGCAAGGAGAAACTTTTCTCTGTGTGCTATATATAGTGTGGTGATTAATATCTGTTTAAATCTTCTTAGCACATGACATGATCAAGTTTCACTTCTTGCTGTCAAAGCCAGGTTCAGAGCTGCTTTTAGGAAAATATAATAGTGAAGAAATAGTACTGAGGGTTTGTTCTTCTTTAGCAGTGGGTTTGGTATGACTGCATTATTCATGAGAATGGAATGGGATGTTGCTTCTAAATCTATCTAAAAATCTGTAATACAAGATTTTACTGCCCATATTTAATTTTCCTGTGAAACTTGCCATTAGGCCCCATCCAGTTAACTTCTGGACTTCTGGTTTGTTGTTTTTTCCTCCTGAAATGCAGAAAAAGGTTAAAGGAAAAGAAAATATTCCAGTTTGCTTGATAGAGGTAGTTGAAAARATACCCAAGGCAGTCTAGAGAAGACAGCTGTCTTTAGCTGAGAAAAAAAACCAATCACTGAATATCCAAACACATTTGCTTTTATCATTAAGTGTCCATGTGAGTGTTTATGTGCTTTCTTGGGAAATAGTCACTGCTGGAAGTGTCAAGTTCTTTATGCACCAGCCTCACAAATTAACATCCAGTTTCTGAGTTTTYTTGTGCTCAAATATACTTCACTGGTTGGTGTCTCTTAGCAGGATAGAGTTTACTTAATGAGTCTCATTTTCTTGTGTCTGTTTCCAGCATGCTCTGATTTATGCTTTTGCCTTTTTCTGGCCTTTGCCTCTAGTTCTTTTTTATGAAGGAATTAGAGGTGACTCGATTGGATCTTTTTTACGAGCTTTTTGGCCTTATGAATGTCTTTATAGGACAGGTTGTTGAAACCTGATGTTCCTAACGATGGGTAATGAGTTCCAGCGGGAGCTCCAGCAGTTAAAAATAACAAATGATGGGTCACCCTGCAGCCATGGCCACCGTGTGGAGTCCTTGCCCTGTTTCAGAGGCAAGTGCAGAAGCACAGGGACGTCTGTGCTTGTTCTTATTTTGTAGGAATAATCAGWACTGTTCCACTGAGAAGGCTGGCACAGTGATGAAACTCCTGTTTTTACTGTGACCATGTATTTCCCAAGGGAAATGCTGTACAGAGCATGCAGGATAAATGTTTTCCTTGCTTTCCACCCCCCACACACCTYGGAAACTCACAGAGGAGAGAATTAATACATCTCAGTAACACAAGAAATCTGCAATGTCAAGGTGATCGGTATTTCATAAAATGTGCTGAAAGAAGGTGAACTCTCAACARAAGTTGCTGCTTTTCCTTTCAGCTACTCTTTTGCTATTGTGGGCATTAACATAACAGACCTTGCATACAACCTGCTGGTGARTGGGGCTCTGAAGACCCATTTCTACAATGTTGCTCCAGAAGCACCAACGCTCACTCACTTCCAGCAGACCTTCTGTAAGTCTGGGTGTGAGGTTGGGACAAGGGCTGGAAATGCATAATTGGTGCACTGCTAACATAATACTGCCCATAGTTTAAAAAAAAAAGAAATAAAGTTTTCTGCACAGAAAACTTGTTGTGCAAGAGGAGCACTAACAGAGACTCTACTCTCCTGTCTAGGATGATTGGATTCAGCTCKTAAGCTGTGAGGGAGGCCACTACCAAACCAAGGTGTAAAACAAATAAAAACAAAAAAAATGCACTAAGCACCTTAACAAGTGACCTTTCTGGTTTTTAAATAATAAGAAAAAAGCAAATGTGCTTTAAGGAGTKTCTGAGTATTGTTTCCCCTTAAATCCAACTGTCATATTATACTTATATGTACATTCTACTTGTGTTACTCCCCACTCTTCTGCAGAGTTGCAGCTYCACTGCCAAGATAATGCTTTGACAGCTCTTTCCCCTACAGCAGAGRCCTGCTGTTCATCTTTGCACAGTGGGAGTAACACTTCTAATATTTTTCAGTGCGTAGGCAAGGAACTGATAATAAGCACCTGCAGCATCTTTCCCTGTTTTTATACTCTCTGGTTTTATGTTTCAGTTTGTGAATCCATATGTCAAGATGACTAGTGACTTACTGTGTTTATTGTGAGAAATTCTGTCAGTGTGTAATATTCATCCAATTTTAGGATTGTCCAGAATAGGTGTAGTCCTGTTCCTGCCCAGTGTCATGAGGTGTCAGACCTCAGTGACCTGGATTCTCTGTGCAGATCCTAATTATTAATTCCCGGGTGCTTTCTAATTTTATATGTCATCTTTGCATGCTATATTTATCTCTTCTTCCTTCTTATTATTTTGTAGGCTACTTAATGCATGAATTCCACAAATTCTGGATTGATGAGGATCCACTGGACATAATGGAATTCAATCGCGTCAGAGAGAAATTTTACAGGCGAATCTTGAGGCAGCTGCAGAACCCAGAGATGGCTCTGTGTCCTCATTTTGCTGCATCAGAAAGTTTAATCAATATGTAGTTACTCAGCTGATTCTGTTTGGAAGCACTGTCTCACTCTTGGTTTAGATCACTGTTAGACCATCACTAGCATACTGAATGGCCATGGCAATCGTGTGCATGTTTTTGGCGCAGTGTTCATCTATTTTTGTCACATGATCCCCTTCTGCTTCTCGTGCTGGGGATTTTTCATTTTAAATGGGTGCTCATATTGCCTCATTATGCAGTGTTACCTTCTGAATTGATGTCCAGGTATCAGAGTTTTTCTATTTTTTTAGACTTTCCTCATAATTCAGCATTGACAATTGAATTGTATTTCTCTAGCAGTGTTTTTGTATATGTGGAATAAGTAGCTGGATCTTGTATTGTGAAAGCTTTTTAACTTCTCAGTATGTTTTAAGATAACTACTGGCATTTCAAGCAAAATATATGTTTGGGCCTCATCTAGAAGATAATGTAATTTAATCTAATGCAGACAAACACATTAAAGTCCAATTTTCTCCATGCAACCATTATATGCTTAATGCAAAATTAATGAGGCTTATGAGATACACGTTTCAGTGAGAGGAGTTTAATGCAGAAATACGATCAAATGCATGAATACCAAATGGTCTGGTGATGCTAACACAGTGAACTGTGAGCACATTCACAACTAACAGATACTGGCAGGGGCCAAAAATTGTGACATCAGGCTTTTGTCACCAACACCATCATGCTGAAGCATGGTCTAGATTCTTGCACATGCCTTTGTGCAAGAGGAGCACTAACAGAGGTTAGTGTTTTGGGTCACACATTGGAAAGCAACATGATTTGGTCACATGGTGCTTGGTGAATTCAGGGGAGCAAAAATACGTATCTTTTCTTTGAACTACTGAAAGTGTTGCTTTGGTTGTTAATTCAGTTCCTAAGAGCTGGGAGAAATAATTGATTTGAAGGTTTAGAACAAAACTGCTTGTGTTTCCCAGACTACTTATAAAAGAAATTTAAAATGGCAAACTGCCTTTTTTCTAAAATCATAAATGAATAAAAGTGTTTGACACTAAGATTGTGTAGTATAATGAACAACATCTACCATGGCATTTCATACCCATGGTATTTTTTACCTTCTAAGCAATCAATTTTAGTATTATATGTTTGTGTAAATCACTTGCATATGGAGATTAAATTGAGTAGTGTCCAACTACTTGTGAATTATATGAATAAATTATACATCATTCTAAACTGAAGCACTGTGGGTTTTATTTTTGAGATATGCAGTAATACAGAGGAAAAATGTTTTGCTCAATGGATTAGGTAAAATGGGTTGTAACAGCTCTATGGTATTCCTGAGGCTGAAGTGTCATCACAGCTTCTTCAGATAAGGTGCTTTATATCAATCTAGTTACTGCTTGGGCCATCACTCTATTTAACAAAAATTCAAATAAAGAAATGGGAGTAGTTCAACTTCCTAGGAAACCCCTTGGGTTTGAGCCATCTCATTTCTTTGCTATAATGTAAGCTGGGGTCAGGACTTCTCTACACGGCTGGAAACTTGCACTCATGGAGTTAATCAGCAGAATTTTGTGGGTGTTGCAATAATCAGTCTTCTCCAATGGATTTGGAAATATGGAACTGGAAATACTAACATTTGAATATTTTGCATGAGAATACAAGGAATAAAAAYTATGCATGTTTAACATAATACCATTGATTTTGGAAAGTGGTTATTTATAGCCATAAGGTCTCAAGGACTTTTTTGTGTGACTCTTGAAGCTTCTAAAATAGGTTTCTAGTAACAGTTTTCATTGTTTCAAATTTTAGGCACTCTCTTTCTTTCCTTGTCCCACTCTGACTTAAATATCTTCTGCAATTTATTAGGTTACACTGGTTTATTTTTAATACTCTGCAGTGGAGTTCATGAAATTGTGGGGGCGGGAGGGAAGGTTCCTGCTACCTTCTTACTGCTCTGATCCTCTCAGTTATGCCTTGTCTCAAGGTGTTAACTTCAAACAAAATCAGAAGATGTCTTCTGGCTCTGTGTCAGCTTGTATCACTATGATCTAACTGGTTTGGGTGATTATTTTTGCTGTCTTGCAGGAAGATAGATTTAATGAAGCTAAGTGTGAAATCCCTTCTCCTGTGGAGCACTTGCATGCTGGTACCTTCAAATCTTATCAACTGCCTGCTTTGGCTTCAGCTTTGTCCTGGGGCATGCTTGTTCCCAAAATCTGTCAGACCTGGGGCAGAGTATATCCCTGGTGGGTGCCTAAACCTGCCTGGGCACTGCTGAGGGAGGATGTCTGTCGGGCTCTGCCTTCCTTCCTCCCCAAGGATGACTTCTTACCAAGATGCAAACCTAAGCATTTTTTTAAAAATYAGAATTTCCTATCACTAGTACAGATCCAAACTGACCTGTGAGCAACTGGATGCTGCTTTCCCTAGAGAGAAGAAAATTAAAGAAATGGGGGGCAAAAATTGTTTCAATAAAGAATCAATATTTACAGGGTACAGAATTTGGTTTAATTAAGTAYAGAGAAAGTTTAGGTTGGATCTTTATAAAAGCTTTCCACAGCTTCATGGTTGTTGCATTTCACCAGCCGTCTCTGTCTCGGGCTCATGCCTGGCCATGTGCATCTTGAGCAGCAAGTGCTTCCTGCCCGGGCTGTAAAGTAAATGGTCATCTTCTTTCTTAACAGGTGATTTTTCCCAGGCAAATAATTTACATTGGCATTGCCACACAGCCCAGATGTCAGTTTAAAAAGGCACACCCATGTTCTAAGTCTAAGCTGTTCTTTATAGTATAAAATTCAATAGAGAATATGCATTGCTTAGAATATATATTGCTTTGGGTCAGCAGATGAGAATATAATTGATGAAAGCATAACATTGGGAGATTGAATGTGCTAAAATGCAGAAATATTTAACTTGACCTGTTTAAAGCCAGGGAAATAAAAAGGCTATGTAGTATTGGAGTTGTTTCATTCTGTATGCATCCTTTTGTAATGGTGCCTATATTCCTCCCTGTTACAGATTCAGGCACTTCCCATAGCACAGCATTTTCTTATCCCAGCTAATGTGTATTTGAATTGTTACCAGGGCTCCTTCAACAACAGAGGTGGATGATGACTTGTCTTCACTAACCTTGCTGCTTGGCCAGCATCTGTGGAGCTGGGGCTGTGAGAGCTGATAGGATCTGTGCCTGGGGGGTTGATTGCAGCCAGGAGGATGAGAGCAAGTGCTACTCCACAGCTTCCTGACACTTTCTGGCCTGTAGCTTTTTTTTTTTTCCCTTTGAGGTAAGGAGAAATATTTTTGCTGCACTTCTAATTGGCTCTTTTGGAAGYCAGTTTTCCAAATGCTGGTCCTGGTAGTACTTGTATGTACTATTTTTAGAAGCAAACAAGGTCTACCTTATCCATATGATTTGTCTTAGACAATTKTATCTCCTGACTGTTTCCTGGAGCAGCACTGAAGCTCGATTGAAAAATTTACTGTCATGTAGAGGGTAAAGGAGATTAATTTATTGTCTGTTTTTAATGAAAGAGCAATCTTTAAAAGCACCTGTGCCCACTGTGTGCCCTATGGGGCACAGACAACTGGTGATGACTTAGCAGGCTGAAACACTTCGCTGCAGGCAGRGCATTTTCAGCATGTCCCCAGCTGAAATAAGTGCTATTAGGTGGAACAGKATGTATGTGAACAGAGTGCTGATGCTCAGGTTAATGAACCCACATCTGCCTCTTCTGGCCCAAAGAATCACTGGTAGCAGGATAACACATTGGCTTCCATTATGAGGGATCATTTCCTTTTTAATCCATTCCTTCATGGATTGTGGTCAGCTTTTACCATACCATTTGCTGACCTGTCCCTTTTTGTCAGAATGTGACCAGASATTTTTGACCCTTCCACAGGAGTGACCAGCACTGCAGGGGTGTTCCCTAGGTGGGGTATTGCAGATTGTAGTCATTCCTGCCCAAGATCTAGAGGAAAMTTAAATCTGCAGCTCCAGCACTTGGATGGATCTGACTGAGGYAGGAATCAGTTACAGCCTGAAATAGTAACTGGAGTGCAATTCTATAACTGTGGAGTTCATGTCTTTGGCAAGTGCTGTTGGGGAAATAGGGRAACTCTGTGTACATGTTGGGAAATATGAGAACTCCGATTATACTTCCTTCTGTCCCCCAGCTGGCTCTTAACAAGCTTGGTATCATCAACATATGACCATTTTGTCATCACAAGAAGATTCCTCTGGAACAGTGATTTCCAGATAATTGTACTTTGAATCTTGTTACCTACCCTGATTTCCACCTTTCACTCCTCACTTGGTCCAGTGGGAGCTCAAATTTTGCGCTAATGAATCCTCCAGGCTGCACTGAGACAAACAGTAGGGTTCCCCTCTGTACTCCTGCATCTRCAGCATGGTGCAGCTAAAAATCACATCAATTATTAAAATAGATGTTTTTCAGAAAACAATCCTGAAATGGATAAGGATATGAATTATTCATTGTTTTCCTCAGTTTGCAGCAGTGCAGGTTTTCTGTAAGACTTGYCAAAGATTAGACAGGACTCTTCCTACCAGATGCTGTAGGAATATAGCAGGACAGGCTTTCTGCTTTCCCCTGTGAGCAATGCACATAGAAATCAGGTCATTACTTATTCTAGTAAAGGRAACTGTTCTACTCTATATAGAACTATAATTAGAAAAGAGATTTAGCTCTAAAACCTCCAAGCAAGAACTGGGTACAGCAGCTTAACTCCAAAGRAGCTATGAGGAAGGGCAGAGGGCTKGTTACTGGGCCTGGGCTCCACTGTGCTGAAGGACTGTCAAAACTGTACGTGGTGTATTCCCCAAAGAGYTTACAGCTTGGAATGAAGGAGGGTAGCAGGATGGGGAAGCACAAAGCCAACACACACCAGCACAGCTGGCAGCTCAGCAAAGYAGAGCAGCACAAGAGGAGCAGGAAAAAAGACATGAGGTCGCCTGTTGTATGTTTGCAGGCAGTATGGCCCAATTGAAAGGGTAACCAAGGCAGACACGTGCAGGTGACAGTGAAAAACCTTAACCCAYGGACAACAGGGCATGGCACTGTGACTCTGGAAATGAGGACAGACATAGGAGACCCCAACTTGAGCACTGCACCAAGTTCTGGGGTCCTCAAAACGAGGAGGACAYGGACCCATTGGAGCAAGTTCATAGGAGGGACACCAGGATGATTGATTAAAGGCATGGAGGTCCTCTCCTATGAAGAAAGGCTGAGAGAATTGKGACTGTTCTGCCTGGAAAAGGGTAGCCTTGGGGGTGACCTAATTGCAGCTGTTCAGTACCTGAAGGTGTCTGCAGGATGGAGAGGCTATTTACAAGAGCATGTAAAGACAGGACAAGGGGGAATGGCTTCCAGCTAAAAGAGGGAACGTTTAGATTAAATATTAGGAAGCAATTCTTTACTGAGAGGGTAGTGAGACACTGGAGCAGGTTATTTAGAGAATTTTAGGATGCYTTGTCCCTGGAAGTGTTTAATGACAAGTTGGATGTGGCTCTGAGCAACCTGGTCTASTGAAAGGTGTCTCTGCCTATGTCAAGCAATTAGAACCAGATGAGCTTTAGGATCCCTTCCAATCCAGGCCATTCTGTTATTCTGTGATCCCTGGTGCCCACCACATGGATGAGAAGAAAGTCCATGATGCTCAAAAGAGAGTAGTCCGAGAGTATCAATAAGCTGTAGATACAGCCTAGATGTAAAGCCCTGAGGGGAGGCTAAGGGCCGAAATGGGGCCCTTGGTCATGGTCCAGAGAAAAGATAGGATTGTTCTCCGAAGTTAGAAAGTGCTTCTTGGCACATCGGCCTATGAAGCCTGCCTGCTCACCCCTGAGAATGTGCCTCTGCTTGATGTGCTGGATGGGGGGTCACCAAAGGGGCAGGATGCAGAAGGCTGCAGTTTGTGTCTCTGATCGGGGAATTTGTGATGCTGACTTGGCTCTGGATTGTCTCACATGTTCTTTTAAGCTGTTATGATTAGCTATCATTTGCCTCCTCACTCTCAGTTTCCCATTCTACATTCTCAGTTTCCCATTCCCATTCCACATTGGCTGGTTGGTCTGAATTTAAGCCAACTGGCACACACTTCACCTGCAGTTTCCATGCCTCTGGCCCCACTGGCCCTTCTCACACATTTGTCAGCAGGCCATTTTGCAGAGGATGTGGGTGTCACTTCTCCACAGCTCTGTGGCCAAAAAAGAGCAGAAAAATAACAGTGGGATCAGAGGTCTGAGCAGGCTGCTCTGAAATGCCCTGACCTGGTGAGCTCCCTCCTCCTCCTCCTGCCATGCCCTGGCCCAGCTTGCAGGAGGCCACTGTGACACCAGGGGTAGCAAAGCAGCTCTTAAGCTTGGCTGTCTCAAGGCTGCTGTTCTCCAGCTGTGTTGTGCCTTTCTTGAGGGCTGTGGGAAAGGAACATGAGCATGTGGCTTCATGGACAACCCAGGGCTTCTCTAGCTCAGCTGCTGACAGTGYGTGGGGTTGTTCTGCCCCTCAAGCACCCTCAACCTCCCACCAGGCTCTCTCCAGGGAGAACCAGCTTCTTCTGTCTTGAACRRGGGTTTTGGGGTTGTTTTTTGTCCKTGCCTGAGACAGGCCTCAGTTAGTGTGAGTCATGCCTGTCTGCTATGAAACTCAGCAAACTTGCACTGGTTCCAAATCTGACKGGAAGAAATGAATCCAGCAACAGCAAAGAACAGGGGATCCTGAGCCCTGGCAAGAAGTTATAATCCCAGCACAGTATTCTCCATTTCCTGGATAAAGACAGGTCTGAGGAAGATGTGAACATGACTGTCAAGCTGTAACCAAACATCAGTAAAAAATATTAACTCCTTAACACAAATGTAATTGTAAGAATCAGGCATTCTTTATTTGTTTGGAGGCATGAGAGAATATCTCCTGAGAGAATATACGTATTCACTGGTTGTCCCAGAATAAACACACATATATGATAGTCRCTTCTCTGGAATCATTGGCATATTTTCCTCCCTTTACACATGTTCTTCTGTGCTGAGGGTCTTTTTGGTGGTCCCTGGGTGGTCAGCACAAAGTCACGCCTGAATGATCAGTGAACTGGTAAAAGTTGGCAGAACTGGGGCTGATTGCTTTCCAGTTCTCCTTCTTACACAATGGGCTCTGTGCAGCTCCACAGGCCAGTGGGTTTTGAAGGGTAAGCATTGTGTTAACTCTCCAGGTGTAGATGATTTTTCATCTGGCAACACAGAGAGTGGGTCAGAAAGCCTTCCTTGATGGCTGGTGTGAGTGCTCTCCTAGTAATGGGTAGACTAAGCATTTATGTCCTTAGAGACCATTTWAAAAACTTGCCAGTGACTTTCTTCTTGTGTGAAATATCAGTGCTAAACTAATTTCTAATTCCAGTAGAGATCCAAAAGATACAGGGAGATGGTGAGAACCTGCATTTTGGAGCTGTCTGAACTGTAAATCAGACAGAAATACTGGCACTTCATTTTGCATGTGTAGGTGCAAGTTAAGAATAGAGAATAAAGTATTAAACATCACTATCTAGGAACAGAATCTTTTGTGATCCTTTTAAATTTATTATGGATGTCTATAATCACTGCCTATGAGTCTTATATGCAACAGTGATTAGCTTCTATGTCACAGTTCCATTCCATTATTTTTTGGGCACAGCAATGACAGCTCTTAGACATCTGAGTGATGAGAATTAGAAACTCTCTTCCCCAAAGAGAGAGAATTGCCTTTGGGGTGGATCACTGTGGGAGGCAATGCTGCCTGTGTCATCTGTGATGCTACTGAAAATTTAACCAATATAACCCTAATATCAAGTGCCTAAACTTCAGAGAGGGATATAAGTGAAAACATTCATAAGACATTTTAGGTAAGGCTGAAATACCCATTGCAACTGGGGACTGCAGAGTGATGAATTACCTGCACTAGCAGTGGGACTTCTACATTKGTCTTGCTCTGTGCCAGGAGTTAATTCCAGGACAGCTTAGCTCACTGCTGCTGTTGGGATCAAAGTAGTTGCAATATTTTTATTTTCTTCATATTAAATTGTCTGTAAAAAGTACTGCATTGGGGAAACTATTGTGCTTTAGAGACAGCAAATTTTCTGTTAACAAGCCCCCATAATATCAGTGCATCTCAGCAGACTGCTGTTGTRTGACTGAGTCCCAGTAGCCATGCTCCAGCAAGGACAAGTAATGCTTTGCCCATCATAAGGAATTCAGTTTCACAAAATCCCTGTACCTGGATGAGTAACACCTACTTGTAGCATTTGAAGAAAAGGAGGTGCAATGCAAAACAATGTGGGTTTCAAGACAAGTAGGATACCCTCTGAGAATGAAATACCTTCGTTTATATTTGGCAAATACAAATTTTGGACATGATCTCATTGTTTTGTCTCAGCTGTTGAAGCAGCCATTTCTCTGACATGGCTGAAATTTGTGGTTTTCCATATGTATTTATACACTGAGCAAGAAACACAGTGTCCCACCTTGCTGAAAGCTACCACATTGTCATCATCCTGCAACACTTGAAATCTGACCTTTAAGCCACATCTGTGCTGATTTTGGCTGAGGTAATTTTCTTCACAGTAGCTACTACTGGGCTGTGTTTTGGATCTGTGCTGGGAACAGTGTTGATAATACAGAGATATTTCTGTTATTGCTGAGAAGGGCTTACAMCAAGCCAGCAGTGAGTAGGCTGGGGGTGCATAAGAAGTCAGAAGGGGACAGAGTTGGACCAACGAGATATTCCAGATCATATGGAATCATAATCAGCATATAAAGCTGGGAGAAGAAGGAGGAARTGGGGATGCTTGGWRTAATGGTATTTGTCTTCCCAAATAACCAGTAAATGTAATGGATCCCTTCCCTGGAGATGGCTAAACACCTACTTGCCCATGGGAAGTGGTGAATTAATTCCTCATTTTGTTTTGTTCGTATGTGAGGCTTTTGCTTTTCCTATTAAGCTCTCTTTATCTCAGCCCATGACTTTTCTTGGTTTTTCCCTTCTGATTCCCTCCTCCATCCCACTACTGGGGGGAGAAGGAGTGGCTGGGGGTGTTGAATTGGGGCTAAACCTCAACACCACTTAAATGCAGAAAGTCAGATACCCCTGGAGGGGGGAAGCTTCCTCTGTTTAATGCCTGGCACTTTTTCTAGTTTCTAACGAGTTAACTATTATACCATTGACACCTTTGGGTTTTGCCTCATTGCCTGTTTTTTTCACCTGCATTCTTTTCTCCTCAAAACCAAAGTCTCCCTCCCACTTCAAAACTTTTTTTCTTRCAAGGTCCTCACAACTTAAGTCTTCACCACTGATGTCTGACTGTACAGTGAATTTGAAATAAACGAGAAAAAAATCAAAAACACAAAAGATCACTTCAAAGCCATAAGCACTGAAGTGCTTCACATTATGGTGAGTGAAGGGCCATTATGATGTGAAAGCTCTAGAGAGGAARCTGTATGAAGAGCCATGAGGGTCATTTGGTCTGTTCAGCCTGGGGAAGAGGAGAGTGAGGGGAGACCTCATTGCAGTCTGCAGCTTCMTTGTGAAGGGAAGAGGAGGGCCAGGCACTGATCTCTTTGGTGAGCAATGACAGGACCAAGGGAATGGCCTGAAGCTSTGTCAGGGGAAGTTTAGGCTGGACATTAGGGAAAGGTTCTTCTCCCAGAGGGTGGTTGGGCACTRWAACAGGCTCCCCAGGGAGGTTGTCACACCGCCAAGCCTGAGAGACTTCAAGAAAGACTTGTAAAATGCTCAGAGGCACATAGTGTGATTCTTGGGGTTGTCCTGTGCTGGGACAGAAATTGGACTTCAGTGATCTTTGTGGATCCCTTCCAACTCAGGTGATTCTATTATTAATTGCCTTCCAGTTGACCCGTCTGCGTTATAACCAAGGACCATTCTGGGGTTAAAGCGCTAGATTTCTCTTCTTGTTCTAAAAAGCAAGCAGAGGTTGAGGACAACCCCCTTCTTCTGGTGCCAGGGTCCCGCTCAACTCCGGCGCTGCCACCGCGTCCCGCCGGGAGGATGGAGCCCCGTGGCTGCAGTACCCTGGACAGCGCCCGGGCACAGCTCCCAGTGCCGCTGGCTGGGTGCCCTGGGCCTCCGAGACAAAAATAATAACCCTCTCCTGGTAATTCCGTGTTACAGCCCTTTGCTGCCCCTGAGTGCTGCAACAATAGCAGTGGGGATGCTTGGTAACTATCTCCATGAAAGTCCTGTTAATCATATTATGTAAATTATAGTTGAATTTCTGACAGAATTCAGAGCTAGGCAGTCATGTTGAGACCATGCCCTTCAGGGCTTTGGATCTGTACTGGGTGATTTTTCACTCAGTTTGSCTGTCAGAGTTCACGGAGTGTCTGGACAGTGCTCTTGGGCRTGTGGTTGTTTTACATACTGCTGCAAGGAGCAYGGTGTTGGACTCAATGATCCTGATGGGTYGTCTTCCAACTTGAGATAATTTAGTAGTTTATTCTCTCARGATTTTCCTGAATAGGAGTTGGCTGTTGTGAATTCCCTCACAGTGGGGATAGTCTGCCAAGGACCCTGCACTTCAGACCTGAGAGATCCCAAAGAGACAGAACAGCCTGGAGAAAATAAAATCAGTGCAGCATTTGTCTTCTCTGAGGCAAGCATTTTCCATGCTGTGAAACACTGCTCTGAGTCACCTAAACTCTTCCTAAATTCCATSAAGGCAAGTGSTGATAGGCCTATTCACATGCTTCTTGTTTGTTCCTGCAAGAAAATTACAGCAACTGTCTATTAGCATTTCTCTCCACTGCAAAATGTCCTCCTCTTCATTGAGCCAGGCTGGGAAGGCTGAGGCCTCCTAAACCCTGAAAGAAGCCTTTGATATTTGCTTTCATAGGAACTCCTCAAGAGGTAGTATCCCTCTCCAAGCTAGGACAGTTGTTATAAAGTATTTCTGATGGATTTTTGAACCCATTCCCTGGGACCACTGGCAGCAGCATCTCTTGACATTGGTAGTCCCACACCTCTCAACACCGTAGCATAATAATAAACTACACCACCCATTAGCTGGACTAAGAAAACTGCTCTCAAGTCTCCATTGCTAACATCCAAACCCATTAATTTGTGTGCAAGGAAAAGAGTTTTTTTGCTTTCTTCTTTGCTGCTATGTTGGATATATTTTAAGGCTGTTAACAATCTTCTTTTGTCCTATTTGGGCCATCCCATTTCCCAGTGAGGTGCCTGGTGTCTGCTGCTGGGGCTGGTCTCATTGGTGCCCTGATGATAGGTGAAACAAGGTGCAATACTCTTCAAAAYACCTACTGAGATTTAGCAGTCTGTGGGGTAAGCTTCCCATGGAGCCAGCAAGTCTATCCTCATATTTGCCAGGACTTGATGTCTTTTTTTCTCCTTATGCAGATTTGTCTAAGCATTTTTAAACATATCTGTTCTGTTTTCTTTCAAAACATCTTGTACTTCTGAGTTTTACACTTCAGTTTTGCTTTGTGAAATGCCTTTCTTCATTTTATGTGTCACTATTATGTTTGCTATTTATTTGACAGACTGAGAGACTGAAAATAGCCAGTCTGTTTGCCCTTATTTGCTGTTACTCATGTCTTTTCTTCAGTTACCTTTTTCTTTCCCAAGGTAAAGGGATCTATGTCTACTTAATTTCTTCTCAAGTGAAAACTGTTACAATGTTTTTCTTATTTTATTGCCCTCTGCAATTTTTGCAAGGTAGACCATGGTGCTGATGTGTTCAAGGAACTCTCTGCAGTAATTCCTAGATTTTTTTTCTGTACACTGGAGCTCATTATTTTGTGTGTTGGAATGTTCTTTCTCCCTACATATCCTCCTTCACATTTTTCAACTTTTAACTTTATCTACCATTTTATCAGTTATTATTTGGCATTCAGATGACTTTCTGCAACCCCTCAGCTGTGACATTTATACCACCAGAAAATTTTGCAATCCTTCTGCTTTTCCTGTAAAACAATGCAGTCTCTTGTGGACCTCCTTTCATTWTGCAATTTCACTGTTCACTGCCACTCTCTTTCCATCTTTCACCCAGTTAAAGGGAGAACTCCCCTTTCTCTCCCATCACAGTTTGTGGATTTTAAAACTTACTGATTACTCACTTTTCAGAATTTTAATAGATACCAAGAGCAGGATTTCCCTTTGCAGAAGCTTTGCCAGTTTTCCACTTAAATTCATAGAATTGTAGAATGGTTTAGATTGGGGAAGGCCTTTAAAATCATCAGCTCCAATCACTGACCAATTACTGCTAAATCCACCACTAAACCATGTCCCTGAGTGCCACATCTATGCATCTTTTAAATACCTCCAGAGATGTTGATTCCACCACCTCTCTGGGCAGCCTGTTCCACTGCTTGACAACCCAAGGCAATTATGTGCCTTTGAATTATGTCTGGTTTTCTGTGGTTTGGGTTTTTTTGGTTTTTTTTTACATGGAAATGGAGCTTCCTGGTCTGTAACTGCCCAGCTGTCCTCGGCAGTCCTCTTAAAAACTGATACTTCATCTGCCACCTCCCATTTCTCTGGTTCCAGTCTGATGTGAGCAATAAGTTACACTCCACAGTAACTTGGCAGGCAATTTCATATCCAAGATCCTCTAAAATCACCGGGTGAACATCATCTGGTCCTGCTGATATATCACCATCCATGCTATTGGCTTCTGGCCCATCAGTTGAGACCATTACTCATCACCTGCAGATAAAAGTTCTAGCATGGAAACTCTCCTAATCCCTTCTACAGTGAGCACTGCTGCAGGTAATTAATATACCTTCCCYATACCAAATATAATTTCTGAGCACTCCTCCTCTGTATCTATCATCTGCAAACCCTGCAGTGTCCTGGCAGGTTGCCTGCTTCTGATGTATTTTATTTTTAGCTTTTAATGCATCTGCCCTGGTGTTAATCAACAGTTTTCTTGCCCTCCTTACAACCTTTTATTTAACTTTCCTGAGTTCTTTTCAGTTTTGCCAGTGTAGATACATTTTCTGTGTTTTGAGCAGTATTGTTTTATTCATTACTCCTCCCTGTGCTTTGCTGATTCTTCTTTCAGCCTTCCAAGTCCCATAAGGAAGTTTCCTCATGCACACTGTGGTCATTGTCACATCATCATTTTACAAAGGTAACATTTGATCCTGATCCTGTGTTCTGTTGACGGCTGCACAGCTTCTCCTTCTGTGACATCTGACTGCCCAAGCAGAAATTATTTATGGTGCTAAAAAATGTAACAGGAATCAGAGTCCAGTTTGACATTTTCCCACTTTGTAGAGGCGGTGCAAAGCTGGAGTTTTCTATGGCCACCATGCTCTCTGCCTTACAGCCTCCCTGGTGTCTGATTCTGGTTGACACTTTAGTCCTAACTGCACTTTTCCTATTTTTGAAATGTCACGCTAGAGGGTTATTATATTTTTTTCAAAAATAAGTTTATTTTTATAAAGATTTCTTTAATGCATGCTGCACCTTCTTTACTGATATTGTCATTGTTGTCTTTCTGATATTTGCATTAACATCAATGTTCTATGGTCTTTTTCTGTTTCTGGCTAAATGGGCCTTTATTTGTTGAAATWGCTGATTGTTTTGTTTCCAATCTGAATTTTGTTGACTTTCACTCTGTTCTATATCAGGAGATGTAGTATGGTATGATTTTAAATCTAGAAGCTGAGCACTACACATTTGGAGCTGGCTGTTTATGTAGACAATCTTTCCCCAAGCCTGAAAGGGAGTTTTCAGTAATTTCAGTGCTCAGGTGAGTGCAGCCTCAGAGGAGAGAAGAGCCAAAACTCACAACCAAGGCTGCAAAGGGAGTGTGACTCTGGGACAATGGGTGTAAGTTCCCACTTATTAATCTTACWGGAGATTTTATTTAGCCTCATTATGACATGGAATTGACTGTATCTAAAGAGACAGTTTAACAGTTTTCTTACTACACAAGTGAAAATGCAGCTGAAGTACCCAGAGGTAACATTAAGTCTCCTAGACTGAAAAAAGAAAAAAACAAGGCTTGGTGTTTTCAACTCTTATTATCTTCTGACTTCACTTAGATTTAAACCACTAAAATAAAAAAGAGAAGATTTAAAATTCTACTGGGGTAGTAAAAATAAATTTTTTGCAAAAGAAGTCTATTAAACTCAGTTAATTGTTACTATTTATTCTGTTCCAAGCCAAATACATTTTAGAACCTAGCAATTCAAAAGCATAGTTTGAAATACTATTAAAGAATGAGGTATTTAAAGAATGAGGCATACTATTTCCACATCATAGCTTCATTAAAATGTTAATTAATATTGCTTGCAGTGAAATTCTTTTCTTGAAAATTGTGCTGAAGTGAAAGATCTCAAGCTACTTCCAGCGTATCTCTTCCAGGGGATGCTAAAACAGAACTTTGAGGAGGGCAGATCAGAACCAGAGAGACACAGAGCGGCAGATCCTTGTCTGATACAACCAGGCCCAGCTCCACTGGAGCACACTGGGGAAATGGCTTGCAGCCAGCAGAAGCAGATCCTGCCTCACATGGTAACAAGGCTTGGGTCAATCCTACTGGAACTGGCAGTTTCACCAGTGAAACTGTGCTGCAAGTATTAAAAAATTATGTCCCTACTTTTAGCTATGCCAAGAGACGTCTGCGAACAACAAGCTGAACAGCAAAAGGGTTGAATACAACAGGGAAAAGAGGTACATGCAAAATCCATTCTAGGTTATTTATTGCTCAATGTGTCCCATAGTTTTGATTAAGGAATTRAGTCACTCCCACCAGATACTTTGGGTGATGCATCTGGGCCAGGCTGTCACAGTCATGTGCAAGCCCACATACATGCCATGTGCATGTAGGAATATGCAGATTTCTATGGGCACAAGGTAGGAGCTTCTCCAGGAGCCCTCCTCCCAAGGCACAYATCCATGAGGGATTAAGTCCCTCCTGAGCAACTTAGATACCTGGATCACCATGAATATCCTGGCTCCATCAATTTGATATTCAGGTCACCTGAGCCACACTTGCTCCAGGCTTTTATGCAGGTGGCAGGGTCAGCAGGGTGGAGCAGACATGAAYAGGATGTGACATTATTCTGGTGGACTGTGGACATCTCTGGCCACGAGGCTGAGACAAAACCCACTGCCCGCTTCCCAAGATTAAGGCATATCCAGGCACATATAAAAAACCTTCCTGGGCCCTGCCATACAAGCTGCAGTGGAAGGAAGCATGAGTCTACATTACCTAACAACWGCTGCCAAAACCAAATTATTACTCATCTCCCTCATCCACCCACTACAGCCAAGAATTGGCAAGTGCAACTGGAACACAGCACAAAGGGTGGGACAAGATGACCACCTCTGTTCATTCAATTTACAAATTTATGCTTCTTTGCACTCCCTCACAGATCAGCACAGTGTGAGCAGAGATAGGCATTAGCTGATAAGCATAGCAGAGCCTGCTTGCAAATGCTGTCATCTCTCTGCAGAAGCTGACAGCTGAACTGTTAAGCTGGGAGGTCAGAGTTGATTGGCTTGAGCAGCAGCTGTGTGTGGCCCTGGGAAAGGTGCCAAAGGCTTTTCCAGCTCGGACCCGCGGGACGTTAATCCGTGGGTAAACCCGGCACACAGGGGGCAAACCAGCTCAGCTGTGCAGGTGAGGAGTGATTTAGGAGCCCCCACAATGGCAACCCAGGGAGGCAGCACCTGTCAGTCTTCTTGATCCCTTCTAGCTCACTGCACCAGCAAAATATAGATTATGATTGTGCCAAGTTCTTCTTGAGTTGCAAGGGCATCTATTGCCTCTGGCATGCTTCCAAATGCAGTTGTATAAATAGAACTGTGTTGGACTTGCTACATAGTGAGGAAGTTATTTATGCTTCACATGATTTTTGGCATGACCCAAAGAAAGATTCTGTGCATACTCAGGAATGCTGCCTTGATAAGGCTGAGAATCCCAGGTTTTGAGTTTGTTTTTTTCTTTTTCTTTGTCATCTGCTGAACACATATACAGAACTTCCACATTTCATGTTATATATTCCCATCTGCTGAACACAGAGATTACACAGTGTGCCTTTTTTTTTCCCCATGAAAAACTGAATTTTGAGTGAATCTTTGCAAACTAAAAAATGTCACTAAGAAAATGTTTGTAATCAATATACTTAGGAATGCAGAGTGTGCAGTTCCTTGATGTCAACCAATTCTTTTCCCCACACACCTCTCTGTCCCTGCATGACAGTTTCCTACCTTGTGACTTGGAGGCACCACATGAGAGTGGTTGGTTATGTCACAAGGGATAGAGAACCTGCCTGGCCTGGGCAATAAAGGAGGAGGGGCACRGGTCACACAGCCTACAGCAGCCTTGACACATCATTCAAAAGTAAAATGGACACAGCTGGTTTTCATACATGACATTTGCCCTTGACAAATTTTATTTTTCCTTGCTAAAAGCAATTTTCTTGAAAAAAAAAATATAGAGAAACTGGTTTCAACTGAAAACACACTGCATTGATAAAAGCATTCTGGTAAACCCCACGGAACAATTTTCTAATGGTTAGCCAAAGTTTCAAATCTTGGTGCCTACATTTATTCTAGGTTGGTATCCAGGCCCATAAACTAGTGGTCTGATTTTCTCCAAAAGCATGCTGAACGTCCTGTGTCATGAGTTTCTGTGGAGTAAGGTGCCAAGGGCTTAGCAATTCCAAATTACCGGGTGTAGAGTCAAGCTGCTGAAATTTGAAATCTAGAATTAGGTAGCTGTGGTCTGATCCAAAGCCCAGTAAAGTGAATGGAGAGGCTGCTGCTGGGCTTATGGTTCTGTGTGGGGCTGATTCATCCATGCTTAGGTGTCAGAGAGAAAATGACCTTGCTTGGGCCAGGTCAGTCCTGAGCAACCACTGTTTTAACTCACCATGAGCAGTTCCTGCTGCACAGAGTGCCTTTAACAAAGGAGGTGGGATGGCAGAGGGAATGGGGCASTAAAGTGCCACCTGGGCAATCCTCCTCACGTTCAGGATCTGTGTACATCTGCACTSATGTCCTGGGCACACTGTGCAAAATTTCTCATGGGCCAAATGCTGACATACAAATGCAAATGAGGGGCCAAGCAGCTGAAAGCAGCTCTGCAGAGGACCTGAGGTTCACTGTGGACACCAGGCTGACCACCAACCAARCATGGGTCCTTGCAGCAGAAGCCAAACAGCCTCCYGGGCTGYATCAGGCAGAACATTACCAGTAGACTGAGGGAGGTGTTCCTTCTTTTCTGCTCAGCWCTGGAGACACGTCTGGAATGCTGTGTCCAGAGCTGGACTTTCCAGTACAAGAGAGTCGTGCAGAGACGCTAGCAAAGGGTCATGAAGATGAGAAAGCATCTGACGTATGAAAAAAAGGCTAAAGGACCTGGGACTRTTCAGCCTGGACAAGGCTTAGAAGGGTTTTCTCAGTGTATGTGAACACCTGACAGGTGGGAATGAAYAAGACAGAGCCAGACCCCTCTCAATGGTGCYCAACAAGAAGACAAGAGGGAATGGRAACTAACTCAAAGGCAGGAAACACATTTAAACATAAGAAAACCCTTTTTTACTGTGAGGACGGTCAAGCACTGGAACACTTTACCCAGGGAGGCTGGAGAGGCTACAGCAGCTACTTCTACCCAAGTATTGTTCTAATGAAAATTTTGCCTAAAATAGTTTGACTGATAAACTAAAAGCAAATCACTGTTGGCCCAGAAGTCCTTTGATGTTCTTCAYCTCCTTTTTACAGCAAAAGGATGGAAAATCACCACAACATGCATCTTCACAAAGCCATCTCTCAGTTAAGGATTCTTTGGTGAGCAGGAAGGTAATGGAGAGTTTGAGCCTTAAGGGTCACACCAAACATGTACATTAAGGTCCCCCAAGTGAAGGAATTTTGTATTTATGTATCTGTATTTAGTTAAAGTTCTTTGACATTAATGCATCTGTATACCTAAAAAATGCTGGCTCTTCACAGCATCTGGCACTAAATGTTGAATTGCCTTTTTCCTCAATTTCAGGCAAATGACCTAGGCAAGTAATTTATCTCATTCAAAATCTGCTTGAAAACTAGAAATGCCTGAAAAGAGAACCACTCCGACTGGAATTCTCACTTTTAGGAACCTCTTCAAGGTGATTCACATTAATCAKATTGTTAAAGTCAGGTGCATATTGACTCTGAAAAAGATTGGTGACTAAAAGCTGTGGATGACCCAAACTCTCCAGAMTATTTTCTTAGCRTATTYCAGCACAAATASAGGCTGGGTGGAGAATGGATTGACAGCAGCCCTAAGGAGAAGGACTGGGGGGCATTGGATAATGAGAACGGGACATGACCCAGTCAYGTGCACTCACAGCCCAGAAAGCCAAACATGTCCTGGGCTGCATCCAAAGCAGGGCCAGGGAGGRRATTTGGCCCCTCTGCTCTGCTCAGACMCCACCAGCTCTGGGGGCCCAGCACAGGGAGGACAGGGACCTGCTGGAGAGAGTCCAGAAGAGGCCATGAAAGATGATCAGCAGCCTGGAGCACCTCTCCTATGAAGACTGGCTGAGAGAGCTGTTTAGCCTGGAGAAGAGAAGCCTTTGGGAACACCTTCTACTGCCTTCCAGTACCTAAAGGAGTCTGCAGAAGAACTGGAGAAGGACATTTTATAAGGGCATGTGGTGATAGGACAAGGGGGATGGATCTAAAGTGAACAAGTGGTCTAGTGGAAGGTGTCCCTGTCCTTGGCAGGGGTGTTGGAACTAGATGATCTTTAAGGTCCCTTGCAAACCAAGCCATGCTGGGATTCTGCCTATCTGAAAACTGCTAGGATCACTTTGAATTGTTTCTGAACCACTACTGGTTCAGACAGTGAAGCCTACACCTCTGGTTTTTCCATTGCTACACTGCGATGAGCCCAAAGATGTGAATTCACTCATGGCATTGCTCTCCTCTGGGAGTTACAGCCAGCGAAAGATTCTCATCTTTCATACTGAATTATCAAGTATTCACAGTATTTAAAAATAGATTTTCCATGTCCTTTTCCAGCCATTGCTTGCATGTCTCAGCCAAGCCTACGAACACAGACCATGTGCAATTCGGATAAAAGAGCAGCATCTGCTGCGAGGTGGACTGCAGAGAAAGGATGTGTCCATTGCTGGCAGAAGTTCATTTCAATGTCTCAGCACCCTTTTTTCAGAAAATTTGCCATCCCTAGAAGTGCTGGAGGCAAATTTGCTCATTTGCAGCCAAGAATAAACAAGAGGTAACTTTTTAGCATTGCACTGCAGTGGGGATTCCTTGACTGAGAGAATGAGAGGCTCAAACTGCAAGACTGCAAACAGACTGTGCAAATGRCACAGGACAAGGGCTCATTTATCAGCAAACTCTAAGCAACACAAACCCTTACYAAGTGGTGCTACCAGAACATTTGCTCTTTCCTTAGAGCCCAGGCCCAAATCCCACCTGTGAGGTGGGATTTGTGCCTCACCATCAGAGACCTGGGTAGCCCAGCACAGCCCTGCAATGTTGCCTGCTCCTTCCAGGCTSCTGGAAGGGAAAGAGATGTGTCTCAGCAGCATGGCACATATTTAACTGCCTTGCCACAGGAAGCTGTACTTTGTAGAAGATCCCSATTCTCTGAAGTCATTAAAATGACAGATGGGGAATTCCTAGGAGGAGTTTGATTACTGGTTTCACAGGCCCAGGAACTGTGGGCTCTTCAAGCTGGCTCAAGATTTTTTAGCAGGCGATGACACCMTCACAGCAACCCAGACACAGTCACACCTCAGCCTCCTGAGGCTGGGCACGGCTGTGCTGTGCTGCCTGGTGTGCTACACTGGACCCAAGGAGAAATCTGCTCTGGGCAAGGCTCACAGCAGGGCTGGAGTGCCAGCAGGAACCTACAATTGGCCAGGCTCATCCATCCAGGCACTGCTCCAAAAATACCTCTGCCCAAAATAGAGCTGTGGGAATCCCTGCCTGAAATCAAGCTKCAGAAAACACAGTTATTGACAATGTCCCAGTGGGACAAAGGCTCTCTCTCTTTGAACTGTGTGTCCACAGGCACCATATGTGTAAGTTTCTCTGGCAGAAAAGGCACCCAAACAGGTCATATATGTGGCTACATGMCTGTAATGCTGCAGGGTTTCCATTCTACAGCACTTTTTAAAAAATACAAATTAAAACGTAAGTAGGACAAACAAGCAAGTCACCCCACTTTCATATCACACTGTACCACMGCTATTATCAGCTCAGGTCAGGAGAGGGATAAAGAATGCTCCAAAAAATGGTTTTATGTGGTCTTTATTTAAACAAAATGTGCAAGTGAAAGCAGAGGTTTCACATTCCTTTCTGTTGAGGAAGTTTATGCCTTTTACACTGGATAATACAGGAGGCTCTTACATTACACACTGCAGTTTTACACTGCACTGACAAATATAGGAATTTAAATTCCTCCAGAATTTAAATTCCTATATTTGTCAGTGCAGTGTAAAACTCCAGAATCCAACACTGATGTCAAACAAGCTGGTGTGGTGGTTTGGGAGTACAGCACTCACAGRAACTACCAGAGGAGACAGCAACATCAAACTGTTCCTAAGCATCTTACATTTTACAGCTGGATCACTGCTGARAGAATTACAGACTGAAAGAATTACACCATCACAGACCCCTTACAAACATTAGCACAGGCAACAGACAGGAGAGAGTAAAAAATAAATGTTCAGGACATCCTCAATTGACTGMAAGTTAATTGCTGTGGCATGCTGTGGGTGTTACTGACGTCTGTGGAGGCACACACTGAAATCACCTCCAGAGTCCCTGAGAGTCTTTCAATCCTGGTAAGACTTCACAAGGAGCCACATGAGGATCACAGTAATCAGGACAATCATGAAGTTGAGGCAAATTTCTCGTGTGGAATATTCCATTTTTGGGGAGTAATGAGGAGAGAGCAGAGGTCAGCAGGCAGAGCAAAGGGAAAACCCCRGTGACTCGCTTGGTGTGTCCTTGAGCTCAACCTTTGGGCCACAGGCTCTTTAAAAAACTAAAAAGAAAAATATATAAAGGACATAAGCATGAAGGTGACAGATTCAGGAGAGCTTTTTATGTCAGTCATAAATAAATGTTGTTTCAGTGGCCAGGAGTCAGTAAGCACTGGGGTGCTAAGAAGTAAAAACCATCTTTGGCAGCTTATCACCTTCTTTGATTTCCAGCATTCGACAAGGACGTTCCCAGTGTCACCCCAAAGCACAGCACACAGGGGTGAGCAGTCTGTGGAGACCAATTCTGCTTTCTGCAAGCATTTTCAAATAAATAGTCCCATTTAATACTTTCAACAAGTATACATTGTAAATTTTTAAATTTTTAAATTCCTATATTTGTCAGTGCATTGTTTTTAAGAAACTAAGTGCAAACTATTATTTTMTAGAGAAAGACTAATAAATCAGAATTATTTGTTACTACTGAAAGTGCAAGGAGAAAGTTAGACATTTTCATTTCTAAAGAACTTCACATATTTTGTGAGTCATTTCCACACATGAAATAGTATTTTCCCAAGAAACTTCTGCCTTTCCTGAAAWTTCAAGGAAAAAATGAATTTAAAAATATCAAAAATCTCATAAGTCAAAAATCCYATTCAAGTTGTACTCAAAAACCTTTCTGTTGGTTATTGCTTTTATTTACTTTCTGACAGCAATTTTTGAATTTTATATGGTTTTGGAGTTCATGCAAAAAAGAAGAAAATACTTTGTCACTAATATCATGCACTAATCTCTGCATACCACATAAATAAAATAAGAACCCTTTAACAAATGAAGCATTAAGTCTAGACAAAGAATTTCATCTGCACAACCAGATTAGGCTGTAACATCTCTGGTGTAAATGAGAAGCCTTGGGACCATACCAGCATGAAGGCAGAGAGTTTCAATTGAAATTACTTTAGTCTGCAGATTAAATATTAAAAGTCCAGTGCATGCAGTTAACAATTTCCTACATTTTCAGGATGTTTTGCCAGCCTCCTATGTCCTTGCACACGAGAAAATCTGAGCTAATAAGTAAGCCAGTTCTTTTACCTTGAGGAGGTAAATGGAGCCCAGTGGTTCTGCCTCTGGACTTTGGGTCACTGCAGAGAATTTTCCCCTCCAAGCTTCTGCCTATCTCCCCCTCGGTCTGGATGCTCTGTCCCTGCGTGGGAGCTAAAGTAGGCTGAGGGTGGAGACCAACAAGTGCACTGGCAATCCAGGTGCTGACATCACCCCCCCCAAATATTTTTAAAGGGCTAAGCTGGGCTGCAAATTTGGTGAAGGCTGTTTATGCAGTGGGCTCTGTGAGCTGATTTGCTTCTTTTGCCACAGTGCTGTACTAACAGCAGAGCTGTGTGCATTCCTTGGGAGTCAACTGGATCTGATAGAGAATTTCATACAATCATAGAATAATTTTGGTTGGAAGGAACCTTAACAATTATCTAGTTCCAGCTYCCCTGCTGTGGACAGGGACACCTTCCACTAGACCAGGTTGCTCAGARCCCTATCCAACCTGGYCTTAAATACTTCTGGGAACTGGGACACCCAGCTTCTCTGGCAACCTGTTCCAGTGTTTCACCACSCTCACAGTGAAGAATTTCTCCCWAATATCTAATCTAAACCTACTCTTTGAGCTGGAAGCCRTTCMCCCCAGKTTCTGTCACTACATTCTTTCCTTTGCCCTTTTGRTGTCTTCYCCAGTGTGAAGAAAGGGAAAGAAAGAGCCACTTGAAGAGTTCTGTGTGCAGAGCTAAGGATCTCAAGACCATTTCCAGGAGCCTGTCTACATATCTCCCTTTTTGAGTACAGTACAGCTGTTGCTGTTCTACATCACTATAGTCTGCACAGCTTCTTGAGTTCAAGAATTTAAAAGCATTTAAAAGAAAGTGAATAGGAGCAAAACATACTTTTAATTGCAATACAAATAAGTGAAAGAGGATAATTTCCTGGATAAAAATGTTTGGGACTAGTTTGGGCTGAAAAGTACAAAGCATTTCTTTAAAGAACTTCTGGCATTCTTGCATGCTGTTCCCCCATTGAATTTCAGTGCTGATGTGAATGCTTCACCTATCTGAGCAYACAGAGAAGTATTTCTGCCACCATGCAGTGTTTCACCTCAGGAAGACACTGCTCTGTGGCCTAGAGAGCTGTAACCCTCACATTCCCTTATCTTTGCTCAAGGCAAACCTGCCTTGAACTTGCTGTAACCATGAATGAGGAGAAGTGGCTGTTTGCTCCCTTTGAATTGACACAGCAGAGCGAGCTGGAATGAACTTGGAGCWGACAGTGCCATGGGTTTCCCCCTTCTTGGAAAATACACGCATTTCCACTGAAGTCAGAGGGGTCACTTGTGCAGTACTGCCAGAGGAGTGGGGGGATCCTGCTGAAGTTGWAGTGTGTAAGGCTATCCACAACACTGACCTTATTCTCACTGCCAAACACCTTGTGATGCATAGCACGCAGATAATTTATTGATTCTGATGCCTTGTTTTTATTTATATTCAGGCATGCTGGGACATACTTTAGCTCAGGGTATCTGAGCTTGTTTGTCACCATCCCCCTCCCTGAGTTCCCAGGTTTCTCCCTTTGCACCACGGCTGGCACTCACATCACGGGACCATGGCCCGSTGAGGGGGGCCAGCTGGCTGGAAACCTACCCTCTGGAACACACAACAAAACAAATAACCCTGTGGGTAACCAGGGGGGTGGAGGGCAGTGCTGCTTGGGCTTTGCTGGGTGATCTCCCTAAACAGTCTCCCCTGGGATCAGTGGAGGCAGGAGGGGGATCAGAACAGCAGAAGTTTTCCCTTGCATTGGTTTGCCTGCCTTGCCACTGCCCTCCTACATAAGCAGGCAGCACCTTCAGAAAGGCCCCTGTGCTGTGTGGGAGCCTTGTGCTGAAGGACACACCAAACAGCAAAGGCCTGAACCCAYGCCTCATTCAGAGCTACATGCCTAAGTAGGTTTGCAGAATCCTGTTACRATGCTTGCTCTGTTGAGCCATCCTTTTAGGGAAAACTTGGGCAAATGTCCCACRTTTATGGGGATTTGGGAAATCCAGGTTGAAAGTGTTCCTTTTAGCCAGAGGGAAGCAAGATTGTGACTACCATGAGCCTAGCCTGTACTGTTTCCTCCCTTGGCATGTTCTGAAGCAGAAATATGTGGATTTCTCATGCTATACCTCATCTACTTCACCTTGAATCACATAAATCTTCCCCAGGGAAATGTCAAAACGTTTGAATGCCATTCACCCTAATTATTAAATGCTACACAGCACTGCCCAAATATTCCCCTTGGGCTATGGAAACTTTGGGATTGATTTAACTCTCTGCTAACAGAMAACTCAGAAGTGTATTTTTTAACCWAGAACCATCAGCTCTGGGCCCCAGGCTCAGGTCCCCTGCACTTCCACACTGGCAGAGAGCTCCTTCCTCCTCTGTCCTARCTCATCTCCTTCTTCTTTAATGTCCTGCATGACAGCCAGAAAATTTCCCTTCTTCAGAGCAGGGAAACAATGCATAAATGTCATTAATCACAGTACACACAATACACACCATGAACACCCTAACTCATCTCTAAAGGCACAGATGTTTTTCTCATTTTTTGTGCTGAGGATCTTGCAGTAGACCATGGATGAGCATATAGGATCACAGGCATTCATTGTTGAATGAGAACAAAATTCATCTAACCCAGCACACTGACTGGTAGGGAAATCTGGGGAAAGTATGTAGAAACACAGTTAATATAACATGAGCTTTGCCTAGATATCCTCAAATGTCTGGGATTCAGTCTGCTGGGATTTCTAGATAGGSACTACAAACAGGCTGGGTTTATGGCTCCCTCTTGCTCATTCCATGAATAATTCTAGATCAGGCAGCTTGTTCACAGCTGAGCTTTACCTGTATATTACATATGTACACACAGACTTGTGGGGGAAAAAAGGGCTTAGCACTGACCAGGAGGTCCAATAAACACCCCTGAGTTGTGGAATGTGCCTGGATGCTAACAGTGAATCCAACCAGAGTCTGAGCATCTGGCTTCAACCTGCCACAGATTGGAGTCTGCAGTTGCCAGAGGCTGCAAATTCTGCCCCCTCCACCCCAAAATATCCTGCTAATTCCTGCTCTTTATGAACTAAAAAGGCTGTTTCTTTAAGAAGCTGATTTATTTATCCAAGAGATTCAGTACTGATTAGGAAAGCAGGAAGGAGAGGAAGAGAATGAACGCAGTGATTTTACTTTAAATACCAATCCAGAGGTTTAGATAGAGTGTTGAATATTTCACTTTTTCTTCTTTTTTTGACAGATCTGGATGTTCTCAGCTTTCATGTGGCCATGCCAAAGCTCCATTTTCATGCYTTGCATACTCAAACTTAAGGCTCCAGTCTATATTTAAAGTTGCTGTGACTATCTCACGTTCTTCCCAGCCTACTAATCAAGTACCATATAATCTTTCAAAGCCATTCTTACACAATCAGAGGACACTGTGTTCATTTTTGCTCTCAGCATTACCTTTCTTACCAAATATTTGTGTATAAGTATGGACCATGGGYCACACAGRTGTYTACAGTTGTTGCCAGCATAATTCCTYRTTCTCTGGYAGAGCTCATGTATTTTTATAATATTTTCATCTTACAATATTTTTATTAGGTTTTGGGTGTTGTTTCATTAATTTTAGACTTCAGAAGATACTCCTTTTATTTCTCTACAACATGTTCAACTGGACAAATGTTGCAATACTGACACAAACTACAACCCTCTGTGGCAATATACTCAGGCCAATAAAAGACCACGTGCAACCCGGAACACAGATGGGAAAGAAGAAAACTTGGAATTACTTTTAAACACCACAAATTAGAGGTAAGATAAGAAAGATAAAGCAAAGACAGCCTTAATTTTAATCTTTTATAGCTGGCTGTCTCAAAAAAAATTAAATGTCAGGTCAAGAGGGAAGAAAACATCAGTTCACCTTCAACAGCAGTGACCCAGTCACTCCAGGTACAATCAAGCATKAGGAAATTAAATATCACAGACGGAATTGTGCAAAAATGCTGTGTAGACAAAAATAGATGTATCTTACATCWTGGGTCCTATATTTTTACATCCCACTTGTTCTGAATGGAGTTGAATTCTGGGACACAGMCTTTGTCTTTCACAGGGTTTTACAGAAAGCCATTAAAAGCCAGCTTCCTTCCATGATGCTCARTGTCAGGCCTTGAAGTTAAWGRGTTTCTCCAGGAAGATAACTAAAGRCTGGTAGGGAATTCATGGCTATGAACTGGGATATGCTATTGCTGCACTCCCTTCTCTGGACAGTACTGATGGAAGCTATGGAGAGGGTTTTGAGCTTAAATGCCTTTAAAGGTAATTTCAACAATCAAAATCAAGGTCACAGACATGGTTTACTGAGTCCGCACTCTTCTGTACCACCTTAAAATGTGCTACAGTTTGGGCAGACAGAGTAGGCAGGAGCACATTAAATCCTTGGGAATATGAACCCCTGCATTGGCAACACCTTCAGAAGCACAGTAGTTGTGACCTTTGCCACATCTGTCTTCCAATGAATGCCATTTATGAGGTCTATGTTTGAACCAGCAGRCTTCTGTCCACAAGCATAAGGTGTTAGCAGAACAGATCAAAGATCTAGTCAGCCCTGGYTCAAAGAAAAAACAATCTGCAGACTAGTAAGGAAACACATGAGGGATTCAAGGCAGAAGATGCAGTGGAAGAAGAACACATTCAAATCAGAAACAAAATCAATCTCTTTAAAAGTGATTTCTGAGTGGTGCAGGAAATTTCTACGGGAGGAGATACTGATGCAGCGGGGTCAGAGGCACAGGCAGAGAAGTGCAGATTTCTGTACTCAGGCCATGGTGTTCAGTGCTTTTACATAAAGAATTATGCCCTTGTAGCTATCAACATGTCACAAAACTCCTGCAAAGGGTTCAGCTATCCCAGAACAGGTGGGGAAACAGAGCTACAAGGGTGGCTGTGAACCTGTTGGTTRTATCCTGGTAAATGGGCAAAGACAGGGTGCTTAAATCTGAAAAAAAAAAAAAAGTGCAGCTTTGTAAGTAGCTGTAAAGTAACTTCTGAGTAGGAGTTTGGCCATGAGTTTCCACTGATGTCAGTCAGGTTCTCCCCTTACTCTAGCACAGAGTGAGGCATCTGTGCCACTCACAGCCTGGTTTGATCTCTTCCATGGAAAGAAGTGAGTCTTCAATAAACTATGTCCTGGCACCATGAAGAAATACAATTTTTATCTCTGTGAACAACAATATCAGCACTACTGGTATGTGACAAGCTTTCAACTTAACCCATACAGCTGTTGTGTGAGTTCTCACATCTCTGAAGTCACTCACAAGGCAGCCCATAACCCCTCCCTGAGAAGAAGGTTTGCCTTTAGTTACTAAAKAGCCACCAGCTGTTGTGCCAACACACCCTGGTACTTCCAGCCAGCAGAGTTTGTGTGGTTTGCAGGGCTGTGGGCTGATGAACCTGCATCTAAAGGCTGCCAGCCCAGCAGGCAAACCACAGGGCTGCCCTTACCCGGGGTGTGCTGCATGGTCCCTCTGCCACAGGGAGCACGGAACAGCAAACACTGATGCCATGGAGCAGGTGCTGCATTCCAGGAAAGCAGCACTACCTCAGACAGACAACATCCTGCCCAAATCCTCATGAAAAAGCTGTGGCAGCCACAGGGGAGTGTTAAACACCCCTGGATGGCTGTAAGAATACAAAGAGGGSTGTGCTCCAGAGGGGGGATGGGGGCTGTCCTGAAGGATTGGCACTGCTGAAGGAGCATTGGCAGGAGCAGCCTGTGCATGCAAAATCAGAAAGGAGTGGACAGGACCACTTTGTGCACCTGGGAAACCCCACCTGAGTCCAACAAGGAAAACCCCTGGAATTCTGACTAAACCTACTAGACCATAGGCAAACTGGGTTCACAAATACTGCTCCAAGAAGCAAGAAATTCTGGGTATGCCCTACTTGTTAGTACAAGCTTTCATTCCCTCCCATTCTAATTATTTTACAAACACCAACAGCAAACTCYGACAGAACAGTGCACTTGTTTCAACAAGGGGGAAAAAAAAAAAACAACACCCAAACCAAAAAGCACCAGTTGGGATCTCACCCTTAGCCAGGAGATCATCAGGAAGTAATGATCCCAGCAGTAGGCATTTTATGTAGCCCAGCATCCACAGTAAGAAGTCAGAGAGCCCATTCCTGGGATCATGGAAAGGAACTGTCCTTCCCTRGGGATGCTCAGAGGAGCATGTGAACAGAACCAGCAAGCTGATGCCTTAGCCTGGAACCTGTCTGGGGAGTAAAAACGGCAAAAAGCAAACCAAACTAAACCACAAGCACACAAAAGAACACCCAAAAAAGCCCCAAACTCCACCAAGAAAAACAAATAGAAAGCAACTGCCCTGCTCCTGRAGTTATAGAGCTCAGATGTACATAGCAAGCCACACACTTTCATCCAGAAATCAAGAAGAAGAACCATGGGGGTCTACAAAAGAGGATGTGTGGGGTGAGATCTGGGTCCAGCTCAGGACTGGTAGAGAGGAARCCACACTTATCTGGGTATCTGTGTTAGAACCAGGATTATTGTTGAAGTTAAACAACAATAAAAGCTTATCTCTATAAATGCTTCACGACATGAGCCCTGGAAAAGCACAGTTTAGCACTCACCATCAATTAGATACAGAGTTTTACAGGTGTCTGAGTTTCTGGGTGCTGTAGACAAGAACCCTCAGACAATGCCTGGGACAGGGGGAAGCCATCAGACCTAGAAGACCTAATGCTTCAGCAAGATGTAGTTGTCCTCTACAAATATAAATGTATATGAAGAATAGATAAACTGCCACTAAACAGAGCCTAAAACATCTCTTCTGGCCCACCACTACCTCAAATACCCCTTGCAGAGTTGTTGACACTCACATTTCAGYATTATSCATTGAGACAAATCCAAAGMCAGTATTATTTAGCAAGAAAARCTCWTGAAGGATCTCATCCTTCTCTCACTGAATTCCAGWGGAATCTTGCTATGGGTTTTAGCAGGGGCTGAGCTGAACCCAAAGCATTGGGTTGCATTGTTTTGTGTTCATTAGGAAAAACAGAGCTAATAAGGGCTGGATTGACTTGGTGGGAAAGAAGGCAGAAGCAGATCCTCTCTCAGCATGGATTCACTCTTMATTTTTGAGGTGTTTATCCACAGCCAAAGAGAGTCAAGAGGTCTCTAATGACTTTCTAATCACAGCAGTCATTGCTCTTGTGTGAGTGGGATGAAATCTAATATAAAGCTTGACTCAAGACAATGCAGARCAGAGTTTGCATAACTAATGAAAATAAACTGTTATTCCTTCTCAGAGCAATGTACTTTTATCGAATAAATGAGAAGTAAAACACAGCTATGCCGACAATCCAGTAACACCTTCCCTGTTCAGAACCCAGACATTTCCTCTAGGCTATAAAATGCACCTGCAAAATCTTTTGACACTGTCAGGATTTAATACAGAAAAAAAAGTTTAAACATCCAAACTAGCAGAACAGTTCAAATCAGCACCCTCAGCCTGGGCCYCCCACCAGTGCTTCTTCTTTCCTCTTACTTAGGCAAAATCCACACCTGTTGGAATTAGCCATTTGGAGACTGCTCTCCCAGTCTGTTTTGCTGGGCATACAATTCTGGGCCTTGGAAAGACAAGTGTTAAGAGTGARTAATAACTTTTAACAGGACTACTGACCAGTAATGTATTGGGAGCAAAGTCTTCTAACACTACATAGCTGCATCASTAAGGTTAAACTTCCTCCTTTGTGATAAATGTTCTTTGCCCTCTTCTTGTCTTAGTAATCACAGTTTGTGCATCACTGATGAATAGTTAAATCCACTTTTTGCTCTCTACAAAATCAATTCACACATCTCTGCATGAGCAGATGGAGGCTTCATTACCTGAGGGTGTACAACTGCAGAGAGAAACAAGTGAGCAGCACACAGACACCCACGCTCACGCCCACAGGCTTGAGTGTTATGTGGCTAAGGGGCAAACAGGAGATCCACTCTCTGCTCAGCTATGATACCTTTCTTTCCCTTCCTCTACTAATACATTATCTTTCATTCCCTGCCCCAGAATAGGAAATTACTTGCTTTGCCCTCTCAGGGCTTGATTAGAGTCCTAATATCAAACCTGTGCACTACCAAACCAGCTGTCAGCATGGCTCTCTTTGGATCAGGTCATGGCATAATCCTGCAGCAGTGAAGCTGACCTGCCAGTGTGCACTCAGTGTTTATGGCAGCTGGAGCCAGGCACCCCACCTTCCCTTCACCCATGGCTGTGCCCCTCGTTGCTGCCCATTTTGCACAGTGCAAACACTTCATGGGTGGTTACAAGATGCTCTGCTTGGAAGTGCTGTGCTGAAAGCATTGGCTCAATGCACCTCTGGCACCTGCCCCCCTGAAGTATCTTCCTCTTTGTTGGAAGATGTGTTATCTGCCATCTTCCAGACCTTTCTGCATCACAGGAGACACTTTCCAGGTAGGTTAAACTGTGGACAAGAATGAATKCCTACCAATTACAGAACATGATCCAGKGTGTGCCYARGTGGCCAAGAAGGCCGATGGCATCCTGGCCTGGCTCAGCAGTGCTGTGGCAGCAGGAGCAGGGCAGTGACYGTCCCCCTGTGCTGGGCACTGCTGAGGCCACACCTCAAATCCTGTGCTCAGTTCTGGGCCCCTCCCTGCAAGAAAGACATTGAGGGGCTGGAGCGTGTCCAGAGAAGGGCAACRGAGCTGGGGAAGGGTCTGGGGCACAAGGGCTGTGAGGAGCAGCTGAGGGAGCTGGGGGTGTTCAGCCTGGAGAAAAGGAGGCTCAGGGGGACCTCATCACTCTCTTGCCTGAAAGGAGGCTGTAGCCAGGTGGGGGTCAGGCTCTTCTCCCAGGTAACAAGTGAAAGGACAAGAAGAAATGACCTCAAGTTGCACTTGGGGAGGTTTAGCTTTTATCAGGAAAAAATTTCTTCACTGGAAGGATTACCAAGCATTGGAACAGGCTGCCCAGGAAAGTGGTGGAGTTGTCATCCCTGGAGGTGTTTGAAAATGTGTGGATATGTCACCAGGGGTTGGACTCTTGGTTAACAGTGAACACAGCAGTGCTGGGTTAACAGTTGGACTCAGTGACCCTAGAGGTCTTTTCCAACTTAAATGATTCTATGATTGTAATTCTTCCTTGCAAGAGAGGGTCAGGGGGGCAGGTCAGCACGCTCTTTAGCTACATTTGATAATATTAACAAGATCAGTACTTTGCCCATAGGACCTAAGCAAGCATCTGACACCTAACAGACTGCTCAGGCTGGATGACACAMCACTGACCTGTGTCAACCCTGGATAATAGATGTATCTCTTAATCCAGYAGGAACAGCCAGGGAACCACACTCTGATCCTCTGCAGAGCTCCTGTGGGGCTTGTTATGCTTTTGGAAAGAAGCAGCAATCTGTGCCCCATCAGACAAGAAACTCATCATTCCAGGAAACATTAGAGGGATGTTCCTTCGTTAGCTTGAGCTAAAGTCCAGTTTTTCCACCCCAACACACTGCCAAGGGTTGAAGCTGTTGATGATTACCTGGGCAACAGGGGCACGAGGACCTCGCTAGCCTGTGTTGCTTTCTGTCTGCAACACAGTCCTCCTAGTAATAAGAAGTTATTGGTTCTGTGCCAATTATTTTCTGAGGTTTGCCAGCACATGACTTAACTATAACCAGCCTGTGAGGATGGAAGGTGCTGGGGAAATGCCAGCCACGGAGTAATGGAGGAGTGTGTGTGGTATAGAAGGGGGCAGGATGCACGGGATASCCTGAGCCAAGGAGCTGCTTGCTCCCCACCCCTAGAGGCAGGACTGTGTGCCTTTGCCTGCTTGCTGTYCCCCAGGCCATTTGACTTGGAAGAAAAAGGTCTTGCCCTGTGAGTGCTCTCAAGAAATACAGTCTATTAAACTTGMTTGGAGGGAAAAGTGGCCAAGCAGAGCCCCGTTCAAATTCAGCGAAACTGGTGGCAGACAAGCCACAGTGACTTAGAAAATGCTGYTGGGCCCCAAGTATTTACAATGAGGTTGGCAGGACTCAGAGACCACGTCCAGATGGAACAGGGCTGAACACAGCTAGAGACAGATGTAGGGCACAGAGCTTTCTGTATCCAGCAACAAATTTTTGAGCATGATTGACCCCACCATCAGTTTTCACTTGGTCAGCAGTGGTACCCAGAATGGGGYTTTCTGTGATTAATGGCCAAGGCTTTGCTGCTTCTGGCTTTGCTGCACTAACCAGGCATAACACAGCTGTTTTAGAAATGTCAGGGAAATGCATCTTATTTTGGGCAGAGAACTGTAAATAAAAACATGACTGTATAAATAATTGGGTTTTACCAACTAACCTTAAAATCTCTTCTTCAGTAGAAATTCAGACAATTACAGACTTAAAAATGCACTAGGCAAGAGCACAAAAAGCCTATCCAAGTTTTATTAATAAGAGATTGTTTCTAACATCAGGTTATTTGGGCTGCTTTCCTTTCCTCACAACAGTCCTCTGTTCTTCAATCCATAACCACTCAGCTCAGACTCWGGTTATCTTAATTGTTCAAGCTACGAATTTTATAAACACCTTTGGCACTTCAGCAGGTTGATGCCTGTAAAATKACCATAATCTCAGCAAGAAATATTGCTGATCCTACCTACAAACCCAGCCTTGGATTTGGGTTGCAATCTCATTAGTACATGYCTTGTCCAAAACACATCACAGAAGWCATGCAGGAGGTGATGAGTTTTCTGAGTGACCTTCTGAGTGCACAACAGGGACAAAAATTGCAGCCATCTGTCTGCAGCAGCCCCAGTGCCCTGAGGGACTTGATGACGTGCTTGGTACCCACTGAGCCSTGTCCCCATGGAGGAAGGAAAGTTGTT
Source organism: Alauda arvensis (assembly GCA_902810485.1). Taxonomy (NCBI): domain Eukaryota; kingdom Metazoa; phylum Chordata; class Aves; order Passeriformes; family Alaudidae; genus Alauda; species Alauda arvensis. The sequence continues at coordinate 2,598,432 of CADDXX010000001.1, forward strand.
CTTCTGGAATCAGACCCAGGGCCCACCAGCTCTGCATGGCTGTCACATTCACTGCTCTGTATTTTGTTTCCCTTTCTGTTGTGTTTTATTCAGAAGTTTCAGATTCCCATCRCAGGTTATCAGGTTGCACATGGCATGGCAAGTGAGGAAAAAGGTGTGTTGTTTTATTTGATCTCAGTCCCACCAGGTCTGACATAAACCCAAAAGTATCCCCTATAGGAGGCAAGCCCTTTTACTGAACAATGCACAGCTTGCCACAATTCACACATGGCTAGGTGCAAATCCTTRCTTACTGGCTTGCTGAAAATTTAGCTAAGCTCCAGTCTGAAAAAAAAAAAGATGTGACAATATTCACCTACCCATAAATTTGTCAGGACTGTGTCTCTGCTKCTCCTTGTTTTTTCAGCTAAGTGTCCAGGCATACAGGAGGAGTGGAGGGCTCTGCTCCCCTCTAAAACCCCAGAGATTCTCCCCTTTGCCATAGAGATGACCCCACCTCTGTGCTTCCCAAAGGTACCATTTGTCCACCCAGGACCCACAGGCWGAGCCCCACAGAGGCACATGCCCAAGCACAGCTTCTGCAGCGTTTTACTGGGACAGTCTGGATATGATCATCCCATCTTAGGAGGGAAGAGAGCCATGGGCAGGGCTATGGGCCATACCTCCCCCTCTCAGGGCAAGCAATGGCCCAGGTTTGTTTTATTCGTAGCACAGGCAGAGCTGCGCAGGACTAACTCTGTGCCAGGCTGGTCAGCCTCAGCAAAGCCTGACCTGCCCTTGCTCCTGTCCTTTGCCAAGCTCTCCARACCTTCTCACCTGGAACACCTTGTTGGACCTTCATTTGAGTTCTTTTGGTCTGAGATGAACAGCAAAGCGTTAAMCTGAGCCTGGCAGAGGAGCAGCAGCTCCGGGACTCCTGACAAAGGGGATCCATGCTATTMACAGTGTCACAAGGGAACAGCCGTCCCACTTGGAGTCCATGAAATATTTCTGAAATAAACCTCTGGAATGTGATAAGAAGGTCTGATAGATGTCACCTCCTGGAATAAAGGAAACACCAGAAGYGCTGTGAGGTCACAGTCCTGCGGCAAAGAGCAGCTCTGAAGGAAAGCCACCGCCCTSCTCTGCTGCTTGGATTTGTAGGACMTAGGCACGTTGTCAWGAGGCCCCTGGTGYCAAGGGCCACTCGGGCACAGGATCAGCCATCTGCCAGCACAGACAGAGCAGCACAGCACCCATGCTGCATCCACACTGTGAATGCCACACCCCAGCATGGGAGGCTGTTCAGGAACTCCGGTGTCATTGCAGTGCCCTCTGGAAGCAGCATGCACACGGCACCCGGGGGAATTGCCCAGTACCCCTGGAGCCTATGCTATGATCTCATGGTGGTGTAAAAGTCACAGCCAAGCCAGACAGCTTCAGAAAGCCAAGCTGTGGGACTCTTATGGTATTTTCCTGCTTACATTCTAGGTACACTAATCAATGCATATCGGAGGAAGTAAATCACTAATAGCTACCCTCCTAATTTGGGGTGTTTCTAAAGGGAAACAGAAGGGAATTGCTGATAGGGGGCACACCCCACCACAGGAATATCCCGGTTTCTGCCACAGAAAAATAATAAAACATAAAGCAGAGTGGCAAACCCTAATTTCTCACCAGCCTTTCAGCCTAGCTAGCACATTCTAACAAAAAAACAGTTTGGTGTCAGGAAGGCAGTAAGAGGAGGCAGGTCCTTGTGCTTCAACAGCTTTTACCTGATTCATGCTACATAATTTCCTCATTCTGCATAATCCCAGCTACCAGAAAATGCCAAGTGTATTAAATTAGCTGCATTGGGGTTTGTATGCACCTTTTTCCATTAGTAACGTTCCCTGAACACTTCTTCTGGGAAAGACTTATTTTAACTCTTTTTTTTTTTTTTTTGCTAAAAAACATTTGAGCTAAGAAAGTCTGGAGAAAATTGCTGACACTTTGAGTGAGATTTTAGAATGCCTCTTCTCCCATCTTCCTCTTGGTAGCACTGGGGAGGAACTATTCACACTTTATTTCTCACTATCTTTCCTGAGAACGGTTCACTGAGGTGAGGAATTTACATAAATTCATCTGATCTGTAAATACTGTACCCTTTCCCAGTTTTCCTATAATAGGTTTCTGGACAAAATTTCAGTAGAGAAGAAGTTAATGTTTACTGTAAATTGTAGCAGCAGTGAGCTCAGGGAGAAACAGCACAGCTGGCAAAACAACCTCCCTCTAGGGCCTTAAACACCAGAAAATCCAGAGAGACTCTGTCATGTTTTCAGTCCAAGCAGTACTTATTCTGTCCATCTCTCGGACCTTTCACACTCTTGTGAAAATTGGATGGACCTGCAAGACAAGCTACTAAAAAAAAATATATATATTTTCAAGTCTACCTATTTCATTTGGACAAAAAATTCGTTGAAAAAACGTTGGATGTTTCATTCAAGAGACAGARAGAGGAAAGCCTGAAAGTATTATTTATTAAAAAAAAAAGGTTGGTGTTTTTTCCCATTCAAAAACATTATTTGTTTACTTTATAAACAGCAATCCTTTTCTTTCCATTTCAAAGCTGAGGATCACTAAAGACCAAGCTATAGTCTTTCCATTTGAAAAAGGGCACACTGGAAAGCTGTTTGCTGTAAGTAGTTCATGGACAATGAAACTATTGCACTGAATCTTTTATTCCTGGATAAACCCAGAGGAGAGAACAGGACTGGGGGAAAAAAAGATGGGAAAGACATAAACAGAAAGCCAGCGTGACTTTTTTTTTTTTTTTTTTGCTCACCTGTCTGTATGATGAAGACTGAGGGGCACACAGCCAAAGCACAACTTCAGCCTGACAAGGCAATCTTTCTGAGATGCCCCAGCAATCAGTGGGGAGAAAGGTCAAACTCAGCACCTCTGGAGACCCTTCTTTGGGATATCAGCCAGTGCAGGCCACTGTGGACAGCAGGATGGTGCTGGGGCAGATGTCTGCCTTGGTCCCAACCAGCCCTTATGGGGAGGGTCTAACCTGCAGTGCCCCAGGAATGGGGATGAGCCTTCCCAAGCCAACCTCGTGGGATTTGTGCCAAGGCTTTCGCAAGAGCACAAGGATCCCTGYGTGTCCAGCACTTTTAAGGAAGAGTTGTGCTGCAGTTCAGCTCTACATGGGACTAGGACAGCTTTGGTGGTATCTGCAGAGRCCAGAAAACCCAAGAAGAAATTCCTGAGACTGCTGAAGGACTGGGAAAACTTTTCCTTTATACAGCTTGAGTTCTCCAACTTTCACAGGCCACCTGCTTCAGTCTCAGGTGGAGATGAATAGAGAAAAAGCAGCTGTGTAGATAAGTATGGCACAAGACATTTACAATTCTTTCTACCATAGTTGAAGAAGAAGAGAAGTCCAGGTAACTTCTCTTGCTCTTCTTGGAGATGGAGGAGAACCATAAAGAATATTTTCATATCTAGACACCATTAGGGACGCCAAAATAACTCCCATCTGTTATAAACATTTTATTCCAATACAAACCTGCTCCTGAGAACAGAAAGAACACAACCATGGAACAAGATGCTCCCAGCAAGGAGGAAAGGGAGTCTAGATATGAAGCCTGGAGTTGATGCAGGATTCACCACTAACCCCTATATTGCAACTGAAATAAACTGGCTTTAAAATTGCAATCCAAACCCAGCTGCGATCAGTCTCACTTCTCAAAGTTATACATTTGAAAATACTTCTATTGTTTATATACTTTATGTGCTGTAAATATCTTCTGCAACAATCTAGGAAAGTTGGAGGTTTTGAAAGTCTATTTCAAAAATTATTTTTCAAAAAGAAACATATCAAGCATAAATTCCCTGCTGTTGGTCTAGGTAGCAAGATTTCACTGTTGGTTCTGTGACTTTTTATGATTGTGAATATGGGTCTTTTAGAAGACCTTTGGAACTTATAATTCCTGTGAGGAGATAATCTGAAGGCCTTGGTGTTTMTGGACAGGCAAAGGACAGATTCCAATGGTTTGTAGAGGGTTGAAAGCTAATCTTCATAGACACTGAATTTCAAGCAGAGTTTGCCTCTTCAGTCATTAGTCCTTGCAGCAGCAGCATCTGAAGAATTCCTTTCAGTTCACAGTTCTATGTACCCACACCAGTCCTGCTCCAACRTGCTCTTGAGGCCTGGCAGCTTTCCTGGGACGAGCTGTGTGGTCTCCAACAACCAAGGCACAATGTACAGCCAGAGCCTGCTGTTGACAACGTGGCCAAGGCAACATCATGCCACTRCTGCCATGGGGCTGGGGCTCCAAAGCTCCCCCTCTCCACAGCTCTCCCTGGAATGTGCATCCATCCCTGCCACAGGACACCTGTCAGCTCTTGCTTCAGAATCTCATTAAGGAATGGCTGGGCATTATCTAATCCCAGCAGGACTTGTTTGGATGAATTATTTCTACAGTGAGGATCTTGCAGTGTAATGTTTCAGCTAAAGTTTGGTGCTCTTCTTCTTCCAGGTGTGGAAATCAAGAGGAAACAGGGAGAAGGATTAGGAGGACTGGATAACACTTCACTGAGGGCACTCAGTGAAGAATTAAATAATTAAATAATCCACTGCCACCTTCAGCCCTTGTCTGACTGCTTAAAGGCCATCCCAAAATGGACACAGCTGATGAAATCAAAGTAAGCAACAAAAGCACAAAAACCCTGTAAGTGTTCTCGGCCTGAAAAAATACTTCTTCACATACAAGCAAAGTGTTTTAAGACCTTTAAATAAGGGCCTTAGTTGCACAGGGGAAGGAATGTGGGCACGCAGTGAACTTGCTGGGTGCTTGCAGCCCAGCTGACACCTCAGGAGGGGACCTTTACTTCAGGGCTTCCTGAGAGCCACACTCCAATTTGGAACTGAAGGGCGGCAGGACAGGGAAAGAAAAAATCACCAGGGCCACTGGCTCTTAGATCCCACCCTCTTTTCTGCCTAGTGACAAAAAAAGTGACAATGTAAGACATGTACGACTCGGGGAGGGGGAGGTGTCCATTCCCTCCACCCCCAGCCTGGCTGGGTGCCCAGCTCCCCTCAGGCAAGGAGCCACACTGCAGCATCCCAACAAGTGCTTAAGTGCACGTTTAGCTGTTCATGAGTCAGCTGCTGATTTCAGAATAGCTCTTCTCACTGGGAGTTGAGTGCACTTGAGGAGCTTTGCTGAATCAGGCCACAGGCAAACTGTTATGCAGGCGTGTTATATTCAAWTGGTGATGGCCTTAATGAAAAAATGTATCTAGTCTTGTTCCAGCCCYTTGAGATTTTGCCACTGGCCAATAGAGGGCCTTTCTTTAGTCCAAGAAATATCATGGAAATGCCAGTACAGCTGAAGTGTAACCAGTTTCAGCTTTTTAGAGCTTTYCATTCCATTAGCCAGAAGCCACGTGTTCAGGCAGTACATGAAATGGTAATGATGGGTACATAACCCTTGTTCTGTGTGTAGCAGGATGATGCCATCTACCATAGAGACAAAGGGAGAGACCATGGCCCAGTGTTCCTGCAGTCTGGTCCCACATATTCAGCCAAGCCAGCTAGGGACACTTTGTACCTCATTACTGTCCCCCATTTCCCCCAAACTCAGGTCGCTATCACACCATATGAGCCTTCAGTGCTGCATTTTACAACACTGGGTGAAAAATATCCCCCACAAGCTGTGGGGAGAAGCAAACCTGGTCTTCCTTAGGCTGAGGGAACTGACTCCATGTATTCCAATGCTCCAGTCCTTTCTCAATACACTCCAGGCAAGCAGCTGTCACAACAGTCACCAGTGCCACCACTAATTTAGTGAGGACCCTGTTCCTGGGGGCGTGAGGGACACAGGTGCAGAAACCAATATATGGGCTCYAAGAGAACCAGGTGGCACCTCTGGAGACCTCTGAGTGAGATGTGATGGCAACCCATGCTCCCTGCTCAGACCCTGGAGCCAAACATTGGAGCATGATGAGTGTGGGCAACATGCAGGAATATACTCTTGCTAGACTTTAATAATTTGAAGGGATMTATTGGATCTAGGGTGATTCAGTTYTGTCTGAGTCCCTTTTCAGATCTCAATGATCATTACCACAGCTAGCTTGACAGGATTAATTTAGGGATCACTGGCCATCTTTCCACAGATCTTCAATGTCATCCTTTGTTCAGAGTCTCATCCTGGTGGTGGGTCAGTAAAGGAAGGTGTTGCCCTTTGGACCACTGTTTTGCCTGTTGTAGCATTGGTACATGCTGGAAACCCCCAGGAGGATGTCAGAAGTCAGCCAAAGTGAGGGCAAACTACTCCATAAAGACATAGAGAGAAAAGGCTCCCAGGAATCCTCAATGAGCCTCAAAAGTTCTGAAGCCAGGCTGGCCTTGCCAGAAGCAGGAGATTGAACTTACTACCAAAAAAATAATGATAATGGTTTCTAATTTATTTAGCCCTTGCTGGTTTTTGCTAATCTGGTTCTTTTTGGTTTTTTTCTGAGTTTCTTTTAGTTGCTGTGATGTCTTCTTCAGTACCACATTCTTTAACACCTCAGATGTRGAAGTACATGTCCTTGCAGAGGGAGTATTGGTTGGGTTGCTCCATATCAGTACAGTGTAGCCAAAACGGAGGCCTGACACCTATAGAAGAGACATGCACAAGTCAGGATAACATCAGGAATAACTTGCCTTCTACCCTGGACACCAAAACAGGGCAATCACCAACTGCATATAAGTATTYTGTAACATTGTGGTGGCATCAGYAGGCACAWTTTTTCAAAAGCATGTGAGCAAGGYAATCATCAAAGGGGTAAAGACAGCTGTAGTTGCACATTGGAGGTATCMCAGTAAAAAAAGTTTCCAGAGAGAGGAGAAGCGCAGGGGCATAGAAATAAATGGGATAAGAACTGTTGGCAAGACAGTAGAAAATAGCACAAGTGGCATCAGGAACAGAGGAGACCTTCTGCCTGTTTGGAGAGGGCCAGTGGCATGAAAACATGAGGCATCAATGAGGAAAATCAGAGAAGAAGGAGATTGCCTGTGCTCTGAGTTCTCTTCTGATGAACTCTCAAGAGTTCGGTGATTATGAATGACCAAGACTGTAGCCAGCAGTGCAAACTGTTATCTCTGTGGTATCATACAGTTAATTTATAGCTGTCAGGGACTAAGACTTCTCTCTATGCAGTGGCAGTGCTTAATGTGGTGCAAGAAATGCCCATTTGCACATGTGCTGCTAATGAATAAATTTAGCGGACGATTTCATTTTAGAGTTAAGTTGGAATGATTTGCCAGTCTTCCAAATACTGCCATCCATGGTCTTGATCAGCCTGGGGGATATAATGAAAGAGATATTCAATTACATAGGCAGGACCTACCAAGCTGTAGCTGTGTCTTGTGTCAGCTCATACGTAAGTACAATTTTAATCCCACATTAAGAGCTGCAGTGTAGCCAAGGGCTACTTGTGAACTTAACAGCGATATTGTTGCTGCCCTTTGAATTAGGACCTGGAAACCTGAACATTAGCTTGAAAGGTGAAACACAAATTGCTGGGTTAGGAGGTCATTTCCCTGATGGCTTTGCATCTTTAGGACTCCTATTTTCAAGCACTTCTAAGTACAGCATATGCACATATGATTTTCAGTTTAAATGGAATATTCATGTTTGCTGATATGCTTTCTTTGTGCTGGAGCTGCAAGGGGGACTTCAAAGACACTGCAAAAATAATTATGAATCACAAGACTTGGCTGATTTATACCAACTRGAAACTGAAGTTCTTAAAGATTTAACTTGGATTTTGATTCATAAAGGGACCCCAAACATGTCAGAACTTTGAATCTGTTTCAACAAGGGCAAGGAATTAAATCAGTCCACTGACTAGGTCGCAGTATCAGGGAAAGAGCTCAGACTCACAATTGAGRGATCTCTCTTTCATTTCAGGTTCAGCTAAGTCTCAGTCTTTTCTGTTAAGAGCTCACTGATCAGTATCCAGACATTTCCCTGCCTATCAGGCTTATCTGAAAACCTCCTTTTGGTGTGTTCTTCCCTTCTCACTGTCTGCAATCAAGCATGGATTTTTTTTTCATGATCAATATGAGCTCAATGCTGATAAAGATGTTCTGGTCTTGGTTCCTCCACCAAGGTGGCTGTAAACAACTGCAGCCCATCTGCCTTTGTAATGAAAAGGAACGTGAAGAGGAACGTGATTTGGAAAAGATGCTGTGCCTATTTACAAGGCCAGCTMGAGCTATAATTAGGCAGTGCTCAACGCGGGATGTGAAGGAGGTCCCTGAGCTGTAATGTAATACTTGTGTGGAACAGAGTAGAAACAAATTTGCAATGCCAAGCCCAAAGACTGRGTAAAATATGGAATAAAATTTAGCAGATGAAAATGAGGGAAAAAGAGAAAATGCAGGATTAAAATCTACACTGGATTTTCTACCACATTTTTACACCAAGCCTTCTTTTTAGCCTAAAAATTAACTCCCTCCATGTCTAAGTGTTTCCATCCCAGTAAGAAAGAGAGGCAAGAGCACAGACAGGGGAAAGCATTTGACAAGTTGCAACTRTTTTTTTTAATCTCATTAACTATTTAGCTTTACCTCAGGATGTRTAAATAAATACCATCCCTCAACTGTACTGCTGATTTATATCTGCCAGATCTTCTGGGGATTCATGGGACCTCCAAGCCAGGGAGAAGTCCCCTTCTGATAGCATATGGAGCAAAACCACATTTGGTAAAAATGGGGATGAACTGAAAGTACAGGTATTTGGAGGCTGAATGAACCCACAGAATCACAGAATATTCTRGGCAGGAAGGGACCCAGAAGGGCCATCAAGTCCAGCTCTGAAGTGGAAGGCCCACATGGGGATTGAACCCACAGCCTKGGTGCTATCAGCACCATRYTCTCACCAACCCCATCTRCTTTATCTTGCTGATTCAACATACTCCGAATTTCTGACCTCATATTGATTTCTGATTTTAGTGGAGATGGTGTTTATTAGAACCAATTGTAACTTGACCTACTTAGGCTTYCCAGGTCTAAGAATAGCGTGTTTGGGCTGCTGCTGCCTGCCAGGACTGGCAGCTGTGTCTCAGATCACTATCAAACATACTTGAAAGGGTGTTTTCCACTTTAGGAGATCRACAAGATGCCTTTTGCCTTTTTGGGTTTCACTTATTGATGAGGGAAAAAAAATCACTAATATCAAAGTATTTGTGACATAAAATCAGCCTTGCAAGAAGTCTGCTTCCCTGTCCCTGCAGCAGCACTTGGCTGCACTCAGACCTCCTCATGGAGGTGCTCAGGACTCTGCTGTCCCAGGTTCACTGCAGGCTGCACMAGGCCCTAATTTTTCACCTGTCTTTCCATTATCCTATTCTGGGTTTTCCACTTCATTTTAATGTATTTCTTTCCCAAGATCAAATACACTCGTGGGTTTCTGGTGACAGCCAAATAGCTTTGATTTTTTTTCTCTCCTTTTATTTCTAATTTTAATTTTTTCCTACTTTTAGGATTATAGTGCACCCTCTAGGTAAGAGCTGTCAGATTTCTCTCCCTGAGAAACATTTGTGTTTTACGAAAATGAAGCTGAAAAATAATTAATTGCAATTATTATAAGTGGTGGGGAAAGCAGAGAGAGTGTGGAATAAGGCTTGAATTTTTTATCTTAAAGAGAGCAAAGGAGGAACATCCACTCCCTCTCCACTGAAGGGTGGTGAAGTCCATGCAAATCCCTGAGTGCATTTCCCTTGGAGTCTGAGRGAGGCCAAAAAGCAGCAGCAGGCAGGTCCCTGGCTGTGTGCTCTGCCGTGCCAGGCAGCCTGCAGTGCTGCTCTGGCTGTACCAGGGCTGTAGCACCCAGGCTGTGGGGCTAGCTGGATTTAATTCTTGCCAACTCTTGCCAAGTGCCCTCCCCAGGCACCAGGGACCCCACGGGCACCTCGACTCTCCCTGCACACCCAGGGCCAGCCCTGCACGGGGAGCTGGGCAGGAACGGCAGCAGCCAGGACTGCTGGAGATTAATCCCAGGGCAGATTTATCACTGGGGCTCACGAGGTGCAGACAGCCCTTGTGGCAGAGCAAAGCTGCAGCATTCGAGGCAGGGCCACCAGCCCCAGCAAGGCCAGGCCAGGCYCGAGGGCTGCAGCCATGAGCAGGCAGCATCTCCCCCACGGTCACAGCATCAGGGCCCACCTTTGGTGCTTTCTGGGCTGCTGAGTGCTAATTACACTGCACATTCCTCCCCAAAAGTACGTGCTTCAGTGCTGCAGTTGGAGACACAAATGCTTCCTTGCCCAGGGAGCACTGGGGAGCGGTGCAAGGGACATCATAGAGGAGGCCCCATGGGGATCTTTGTTTCATGGACACCCACACTCCCAGSCTGAGAAAGATGCCTTGTGGTGCTCTAGAGCAGAGCCCAGAGACCCCAGTGCCAAGGTAAGTGGTGAGGGCCAAGCTGAGTGAAGGGAAAGGTGACTGTCACACCCTGGGCAGCCCTGGGTGGGAGAGAAGAGCTGTTCTCCCTACACAGCCTGGGCAGATCCTCTTCCCCTGCTCTCCCTGTCCCAGTRCTCTCTCTGTCCAGCATCACTGCTTTCCATGGGTTTGCCTATGAGATATGAATTTTCCCTTTTCAAGCAGAGGACCAAGCAGGGCRTTCACTGGGGTGAGCCTGGGCCCCCAGCTAATTTAATCTTGTTTTGCTGACTGTTGGGCAGCTTTCCACCATGGAGTGTGGCCGTAAGGCATCTTCTCCCCCGCAGTCCCTGAGATGCACACCAAGCCAGTTCCTTTCTGGCCACCCAAACCACTACTCTGCCATGTACATTTAACCATTTACACTAAGTGCCTAACAGAAAGTTAGAGCCAGCTTCTCCATTCCCCAAACCTTCAGAGACTGAGGATAGGATTTATCTGACTCCATGCACAGATCTCCTGAAGGCAGAAGCTGCAGGATGGGTCTCCACCACCTTTTTTTTCCCCTCATTTCAGCTGCTGTTTCCGGAGACTATGGCTGGCCAAGGACACACCATGGTAGGGCATGGCCAAAAACTAATCCTGACTGAGAGGCTGAAACTTAGAAGATTTAAGACCTATACGCCCTCAGCCTTTGAGACAATGGCAAGCAAGACAGACTGGATTAAAAATATGAAGGGCTTCTCAGTGGAACATGATGTTTATTAATGCGATGCTTATTCGCATTAAGATCAGTGGTATTTATTAATGCTTGTCATTCATAATGGACATGTTTTGTAGAAACATGTTTTGATCCATCTTTCTTTGTCACCTGATAGCCATTACTAACTGCCACAGCTTTGTGATTTGCTGCTTTAGAATAGCTAGATCACTTGAATCACACAATTGTCATCTTTCCAACTGAGCACTGTAGATTTTATGAATAGGAATACCCTTATCTCCTTGGAAATTGCATTTAGATAAGTTCAAATTTTTAATTACTACGTCTAATTTATAGTCTACTACCTATTTGGTAAATAAAAGTGCTTGACAACACCTAAAAAGTAATTGCAGTGAGTGCCCTCCCAAAGACACTGTCATCATCATGTTTTATTACAATGGTAGTGCTCCAAGATCAGACCCCATCCAGGATGCACCAAGCAGTTAAACAATAATTGCCCTGTCTTAAAGAACTTATGTCTATACTCAACAGTATCAAAAGAGACAGCCAAACATATAGGTTTTCTTTGCATTTACTGCAAAAAAATGCACGAGAAAGAGCAAGTAATCTAAAAATGATACTGGAGGAAAAATCTTTTCTACTGACACAATCAAATATAATGTGCTTAATTCAAATAATCCAACAGAGAAAACTTCTGCACTCAAATACCTGCAACATTGTGTGACTCATTTGCTGTGTGCTGATGATAATATTCTCCGTGTTGGTTTTGTTCAGCTCCATTTACCCAGTCCTCATGTTCAGGACAGCCAGGAAGCAGCAGCAGAGCAATCACCACCCTGCTGCTGTGATGCACAAGGAAACCAGGGCTGTGGACTGTAGCTTGGTCTGAATTCCCTGGGTAGCTGCTTCTTTTGATCCAAGGAATTGAACAAAATTGCAAAGTGTTTCTACTAGGAAGAAAGGCTAAGAGGTATGTTGTCTTCCAAGCATGTAAAGCATTTTTTCCCCTGAGTATACAGTAAGAAACCACCAGGAGCATACATCATYTCTGGCTTTGACTCCTTCCACCCAAAGTTTCATGCTTTGTTTCTTTTTTTTTCTCATAGTTTCATAGAAAGCAGTTCTCTGGTTGCCTACAGAGYTGAACCCTGATGGTTTCCCTCTTTCTCTTACGAATATGCAGCAGTTACCACACCTTTCCTTCTCACTGAGGTTTTTCAATCAGAGCATTAGGAAACAACCTGGACCCCAGGGCCCAAACTCATCACTTTGCCATATAATCATGGAATGATTTGGGTTGTATGGAACCTTTTAATATCTAGCGCAGTCCCTGACCATGGGCAGGGACATCTTTTGCTAGATCAGGTTGCTCAAAGCCTAGTCCAACGTGACTTTGAATTCTTCCTGTGATGGGGCATCCATAACTTCTCTCAGGAACCAGTTCCAGTGTCTCACCATCCTCATCACTTTGCCCACATGCAATATTTTTCCACTATGTCTAACCAAGGGAGCATTCAGTCTTCCCTTGCCCCCCAAAATGAAGGCAGCTGCCATGGCCAGAAGCTTCTCCATGCTGGCATGACCACTCCACCCTGAGCACACTGAGGATTTGTTAATTCCACTTCTGTTTGATGGGTGTTTTGGATGCATGAAGTCAAAAGGCACAGAACAAACAGAGGCAAACACACAGAACAGCAAATATCCTATCCTTGAGTAAGGTATCAGCCTCTCAGAGCAGAATCTGTGTGGGACCAAAAAAATTTTAAGCACTGACTTCACTACTTCTGCCACATCCATTTTGACCTGGCTGGAAGCTACTTTGGCTCCAGAATGAAACAGATCCAGGTCAGGTGAGGGTATGGATAATGTGGACATTAGCTTTTGATAGGCACTTCATAGCATGGTTACCAGAGAWTTGTCTCACAGGCTGCATAACCCCTGTGTCCCCTCTACAGTGACAGTGACCCCTGAGCTAGCAAATATCTTTGTTGGGAAGGAGATGGAGCCTTTAAAATGAAAACCCTTGCTCTGTTTTTTCTTTTCTTTTTTTTTTTTTTTTTTAATTAGTAAGTGATACGGAGCTCAGTGAATTGAGACAACGTTGGAAATGAACAAAATGCTTCATAGGACTACATTATGCCTATTGTTTTAATGGAAAAGCATGTTTGCTTTCTTGGGCCCCATTTTGCCTGCTCTACAGCCTGGTTTTTAACCAGACTAATTGCTCTTGTTTCTGCAGGACCTTCTGCACCCTTTCTGCAGRAAAGACATGGATGCACACAATTGTCAATGTCGATTAAAACTCATTTACAGCCTCAAAATCTGCACCGTGCTGTGCAGCCTCTCAGCTGAGCCACAGACCCACAGCCCCTCCTCTGCCAGAGCTTGATGATATTGAGAGTGGCAGCAGCTTCTTGCAGGAGTGCTGAAGTTGTGCTAATGCTCTTCCCWGGTTTTAGTTTAACCAGGCTCTCTCTCACAAGATGACAAATAAGAGCCCCAGGAATCGAGGGGATGTGCATGGACATCCAGTGAGTTCATAGTATTGATGCTGGTCTAAAACCTTGTCTCTTAGCTGATAAGGGCCTCTGGAGCAAACTTCCACGTGCCAAAGGATTGCCATGCATGTGCATGAGGCACACAATGAACAGAAAGACAGCTGACCTTCCTCATACTCATCCACATAGGAAAGGTGATTTTTATTGGGGAATACACTGATGACAGGGAGTGCTGTTCTGAAGCAGCTTATTTGCCTAGGACAGTGATAGGCAATCTGCCATGTGAGACAAAAGTGTCCAAGAGCTCTCATGCTCTACCTAAATGAAAGACTTTCATAACATCCCCATTCTCCATATGGGATTTTCATGTGAGAAACAAAAGCCTGCTCAATAAGCTTGCATTTCACCGTGCCTCAATAGGATATTTCAGTGACTTCTTATGCAGTAGTAATGTCAATGGTACACATTTCTTGTAGAACAAAAATAAGCTACCTGCAAAAGGGCAGATGATTGTGCTTCCATCTACCTAATTTCTTGAGCTGAAAAAATGTGAGAAACTCCCCATTTCCTGACTACAAAATAGACAGGTTGCTAGAAGAGCTGGATCTTGATTTGAAATACGATTATAATTTTCAGATCATCAATCTAGGTCTCTGCYCTTGCAGGATTTTCCTTGGAGAAGAGATCCAAGCCAGTTAAATCAATGTACAATTGGATGTGGTGCTTGACTTTCTTTTTCCTCTTGTTCTTGTTTCAGGACACCAAAGCTCAAAGGTGTGTCATCACTGTGAATTCTTGCACAAATAGGGAAGACTCAGGTCCCTGAGTGTTGTCACCACCATGATTACTTTCTGAAGAGCCTGTGGAATTCTTAAGTGGAGAAACAGAGTTAGGTTACTACTTCCAGGTTCAAATATTTAAGTATGATGAGCCACAYYCCCCCAAAGTCCAAACAAAATTTTMTTTGAATAGCAAAGGTGTTCTCTTGACTTAGGCTGTAGTTATTCCTTTGGTTCATATTTCCTCTGCAAGCAATTTACTTTTTGTAAAAAGCAAGACCCTCATCTCAGATCTTCAGAGCCTACATGTCTAGAAGTTCCCAAGGTGAATAAAGGCACWTCACAGGCATAGTGCTAAATAAACCTGTCTCCAAATGCTGCCTTGTTTTCCAAGTGCATTGATTTGGTACCTGGGCTTCTTTTCTTCTCTTCAGTGCTTTTTTTGTTTCACATACAGAGGGAAAAACAGTGCTTTAGAGGGTAGCATGATAACATTCTTGCAAGCAGGTCCAGAGTCTCTTTTTCCTCTTTGAAATGCCTTAGATTATCAGATATTTTCAAGTTTAAAAACTGCAAGGGAAGGAAATTTCTTCAGAAGTGTCCTTTGAGCTGGAGATAAAAGTGATGCCCAGCAGTATAGGCTAGCAGTAGTCAAAGAAAAGATGAACTCCCAACAAAAGCTGTGAAATTCACTCCCTCTAGTTCTGCTACAGTACTACYCTAGTACTGCTACATCWTYCTTTATTTCTAACATTCTGTTTTCCTATCCTGCCTGTACCAATAAATTTGCAAAAAATCTTYTTGTGAACCTGTGTTCTTAGCCTAATTATCCTGCTGTTTATGATATTTTCCCTAAGGACAGGACTCAACTACCAGCCACTTCATGCAGTGACCCAAGCTCCATCCAGGGGTGATGCATCTGGACACCTCTGCAGAAGGTGGAGCACACCCCAGGGCTGTGGGAGCAGGCACCAGCTTGGACCTCAGGAAGGCAATATTCAACTTCCATGCTTAGCAATGGTCTTTTGATACRTCAGTGAGCATTTAACATCTTCTGCCTTGGTAAATCTGAACGTTTGTGAAAGTTCATTGATAGTCTCTGGAATTATACATTTGGATGCAATGCTATGAATGCAGGAAGTGTTAAGATCCTTTTGCAAATGGGAAAAATTTACCTGGAAAGGCAGGGTAAGAGCATCCAGGTGTAACAGGAGAGATGCTGGTGGTGAGAGGAGTGCTTCTGAGAAACCTGTTTTTATCTCCTGCAAATATGTTTTACCATTTCAGCCCATATTCCTCATTTGCCCTCACATCATGCTACACATTTAATCTAAACCTGAGACAAGTCAAGGACAGAAACACAAACTCTGTGTCCATGACTCTCTCAYGCCATCCTCAGCTTCCCCAAGAAAGCCAAATATGCAGAGTAGAGTGACACAGAGACATCTGTTCAAGCAGAGCAAATTAAAATGTTGCATTCATTGGTGCTACAACATAAAATCAATGTTGTACATTAAAGGGTCCTTTAGTGGACATCAGGGAGGAAATTAAAGTTTTGTCTGTCTAGATAAATTAACTTTTAGATAATAATATTAGTATTCCTAATCCATTTCTAATCCATTTTGTTGAGGAACAAACCCCTTATAAGCTGCTTCTAACTCCAGAAACATTTACAAAGGGAGCTGCTACAACACCTGGAAACCTTGAGTTTGGAAGATCAAATGACTATTGACAGCCAATTACCAGAGCTGGGRCAGACTGAGTCTCCTGGCTCAGCTCCTGGGGTCTCAGCTATCAGCACAGCTGCTCAGAGCATGGCAGTTTCATTGTGTTATTTGAGAACCTGTAATGAAATACCCTATTTCCATGCTTTCTGAGTAACCTGTACTCCGTGCACCCCCTCTGTGACAGTCTTGCAGGCAGAAACCAAATAAGCCTKTGCTGACTCCTGCCTACCCAAACAGCAACCAACACCCCTGTATGCAAAATGCCCCAAATACACCTCTTCCAAGGTAACTAAATGATGTTCTCTGGTAAGTAAAAGCCCTATAAACTGTTCCCAGTGGTACAGTCGTGAGCAGAGAGAAGTGTATCTGAAGGCAACTCCTTTACACTGAAGTTTTATGTGAAGAATATGCTGGAGCTTCATCATAAATAATTAAATACCTTTCTAAACTATTAATGCAGCTTGTTGATGGATTCTGTTTTGCTTATGGTGTTTCAAAGGTGTTGACTGTAGGCAAGTATAGATCTTTATCTGAGATGAAAAAAAGCTTTGAAAATATTATARCACCTTTGCAGCTGATGGTCTTTCTCCAGACAGGGACTTAAAACTGAAGTGTGCTGTCTTCAAGGCAGCACTCCTAAGGAGGAAGATCTAAAGATCAAAACAGAGCTCAGTAAAGCCACTGCAAACAAATCTGCTTGGTGTTTGACCAGCTRATGTCAGCCACTTACAAAACACAGAAGTTTCACTGCATAAGGCCACCACCAGAAATATGCTGGGCTAGACAGAAATTGTCTGAAGCAGTAATTGACATTATTTCCAAACTAACAAACACCAAAAGTGGTTATTCAAGGCACTCCAGTGCTGAGAAATCAGGTACAAGACTGTAGCACATCACTTTTCTTTTCAGTTCCCCTCCATCTAGAAAGAGCTTATGGATTTCAAGGCATTTGGTATCTAACAGATCAGTACTATCCCACTTTTTGGAGCCTACCATGATGTTGCAAATTATCAGAACTTTATTTTTGAACTTGGAGAAAATTGACAGAGGTTTTCCAATTATTTTTCTGTTCAGAAAGATTTGAGGTTTCTAATCAGCTGATGAAAGGTTGGATAGAAAAGCCTGGAGTATTCCAGTCTCAACCTCCACCAAGCAGAGGGCACAAATGCCACAGCTCTGGTACCAGATTTAAAAAAAAAAATCCCTGCCTAAGCTCACTCTGCTAAGAATGGTCCCACTTGGCCACGAGCAATTTTTGCTGTGAGCCACATGCCTTCTTGTCCAAACAGCCCCAAGCTGATCCACAGCTAATATTTCTGTGCACTCTGGTGATGATGACAGCCCATCAAGGGCAAGTGTCCCAGTGGATTGCATTAATGATTTCATGTCAAAATAAAAATGTTTACATGAAAGGAAAGAGGGAAAACTAAGCTCAGAATAAAAAAAAAAATAAAAATTCCACTAGCTTGTAAGCAGAGTCCCAGATGAGGAAAAGTGCCCCTCCTCACCCCAACCCCACATCCTTGCCTTTGTGCTACCACAGTAAAACAACCAATTTCAAAATGCCAACATGAAATCATCTCCTGTTAGTGCAGTAAACCTGCAGATGAGCACTGCTGACCAGTCCTACAGAGCACAGGGAGCTCCTGTTGGTGTTTTTATCTGCTGAGCTGGGATTCCTGTGCTGCTCATGGCTGCAAGGCATTGGAATGCTGGAGCCCATCTGCGCTGATGTTTATGTTAATGGTTGTTCATGTAAATACCAATGTAAGTGGTCAAACTCCTTATTTGCTGGTAGGGAGGTGCTCTGTCTGTTTGGGTGAGAAGGGGGTGTTTCTGTTGACTCCTGCAGCCTGCCTGCAGACCTGGCACTGCAACATGATCTCTAATCAATTAGGCCACTTCAAAACAAAATGACAATATTGAGTGTCACCGGCASATGGTGAAGATCTGTACCARGTAAATAAAGTCCCTGTATATTGTTGAGGAATATGAATGAAAATAATAAGATGAAAAACATGAAATGTTGCTCAGCTTGGGAGGAAAAATCATGTTCTGCTTTGGCTGGGCAGGAATAACAGAGCCAGGAGCAGTGGCATCAGAGGGAGTGCTCTCCTGCAGCCTCATCCACTTCACTGAGATTCCCAAAAGCCTCCACTCCACTTAGAGCCTAAGGAAAATAGTTAAAGTCTTGAGTACTTTGCAGTTCAATCCTGTTACCATGGATAATGCACAACTTCCTCCCCATGTCATATAGCACCAATATTTTTTGGTACCATGTTGGGGCACAGGCATTTTTCTGAGTGTCTGGTCCATCTTCCAGAAAGGACACTTTWAAAACTGCCATAAGGCTTTCAAATTGCTTTTGTATAACAGTATTGGTCTGGATTCTTATCCTGGCAATTTAGCATCAAAATGTCACTGCCTGATCAAAGTGCTGGAATTCACACTATTTTTCYTTGCTTGAAGAAGCAAAATGATTAATTATATTATTAGAATAAAAAGCTAACAGTACATGTATTCGCAATGTTTTGCTCCCACTAATTAATTTCTGATCGAATACCCTGCCAGAGGATCAGCTTACTTCTGAGACAGAGATCACAGCACACAGAGGCTTAATTGGATGGGAAGTAGTCCCAGAAGGACACAAGTCCACTGCAYCCTGATGCTGTGCTGGATCAAAGGCTGCCAGGGGCTGGGCAGARCTGGGACCCCGTGAAGGTGGCTGCAAACACAGTTGCAAGGCTTTGCTGGCAGCAGGGCCCTCATTGCAAGCACCAGGGCACTGGAGCACAGGAGAGAGGGTGTGTCCTTCATGATGGGAAGGGTCTTTAGCCAGCTTTGCACCCCTGGAGGAGGCAGGCTGACATCTCAGCAATGGTCAGTTATTCCGCAGTGCTGTGTTGGGCTGGGATGCTGGCACCCCTCAGGTGTGTCCCCTGTGTGGGGCACATCCCCAAGGCTGGCAGCCAGAGCTCTTGCTTGGGTCCTTCAGAACTGCCCATCACACCTCGGTGTCCCTGCGTCTGTGCAGCCTTCAGCAGCACAGGGGGAAGCCATGGAGACCCAGGGTGGGCACCATGACCATGACCCTCCCTCCTGGGCCCCCAGGGCCATTCAGGACCTCATGGCCCCTGCCAGGCCATGCTGCCAGCAGCCATGCTAGGGACATGTCCATTGTGGGGCAAAACTGACCTTGCTGTGGCTGAAAGGGAAGACCAATGTATCTGAGTTCTTTTTAGCCGGCTTTAGTCAATTAAACCTGAATGTGACCAAAATCCATCCAACAAAAGAATCCTTATGCCAATTCCTTACTGAGAGAAGTCAAATGGGCAGTTGTCATCTGCTTTCTCTTTTCTCTTCCCTGTTTCAAGGGAAGAGCATGTAGGATTTGGTCACAGGTCAGCACCTGTCCTGCATTGACTTCAGGGCCTGTCTTGTTTTCAGTACCTCATGGACTCAAACCTGTCAGTGTTGTCTGGAGGATGTAGGGCACAATCCCTAGAAAAGTTCTTCTGTGGGGCTAAAGGTCAATCCAGTAGTGAGTAACTCGACATGCAGCTTCTCCAAATTATAATAAAAATTGAATATTGGATCACTTTAATGAAATTAATCCATTGCTTTGCTAACTGAATTGTGGTTAAATGACCTGGGGCAAATTGAAGCAGTCCCTGTGGAAAACTYCTTAGCACTACAAGCAAATTAAAAAGAAAAATGCAGGTCTTCTTTAAAACAGTCTTAATTCCGTTCGTTATGAGCCTTACTCCAAGTTCTGCCAGCAGCCTGATAATGCTGCTAAAAGACAGTACTCTGCTGCAGAAAGAAAGGGAAGAAGTTCTTCAGTTCTCTTCATTCAATACTGAGATGAAACGTCCTTTTCTTTACAAAAAAGCTATCAGCTCTCAGTAGACCATAATCCTCATGTTGGAGTCTTAAGGTTAACAGCCTGGGTTGGGACATTTGTCTTTTGAAATGTCTTTCATGCTTGGATAAATCATTTCTTTCCCTCAATGCAGTACCATTTTCCCCAGCAGCCATTCAAAAATGAATGAAAAATCTGAGATGGAATTTCAAAGGAAAGAGAGCAGACACCTCAAATTTACAAGGAGCTTTGAAAAGACCTACAGAAARCCCAGATGGCTGTGTGATACAACATTACATGTTTTATTAGCAGCAGTCGTAGTGGCTCGCTGGAGCCTCTGAAGCATCTCACTCACTCCTCTGGGTGACTCCTTTCTCSCTCATCCCAAACACTGCAGTTTTGGGAGGGAAATCACAGTGGAAAATATTGGCTTTGCAGAGCAGCATTAAGGGATGAAGAGCATGCACTCTGAAAATGCCCATGCTGTCCTCCAACAAAAATAGACTTTGCTGGAAGAAAGCAGGCCCCAGGCATGTGCACAGACTTGGTATTTGAGAGATTGTCATCACACCAGCACTAATGAAGTCTGCACTAACGCTCATCACTGGTTGTTCCTGGGTGAAATACGTGCAAATTCCTGATATCCAAGTGATTTATTGCAGAAATCACACAGCAAAGGGTAGCAAAGGACATTGTAAGTAGAATCTGGAGCATGAGTGAGGTGGGCCTTGCACATTTAACCTTGCTCAGTCTCCTGAAAAGGTGTCACAGCAGGATCATGGTGCACATGAGGATGTGGAGGAATTACTGGATCCTTCCCTACCGACTTTGCTTGTGATAACCAAAGGTACAGCTGACTTCTGCCAGCATCTTCACTGGGTGAAATATGGAAAATAAAGTAAGAGCAGGCAAACTGTGGCCTGTGTTGGCTGAACTTCCCCAGGGAAAGTCAGGGAAGACAAGCACAGAGCAGCACATAGCAGCAGCTCTCCTGGAAGGCAGAGCCACGAAGTCCCAGCCTTTAAGAAGGGAAGTGCAGGTGTAGGGACACAAGCTGTGTTACACCACCTGTATGCAGAGCCAGGCAGTGGATCTCAAATATCCCAGTTTCCTGGCTAACTCCTGATTTTGCTGTTCTGATCATCCAAGTCAGCAACTTCTGAGACCAAACGCAGCCAAGAGCAGCTCCAGCATGGCTAAGGCTGCATTGATCTGGGCTCCCACAGCTCTCTGCAGCCCTCAACACTCTCCTGAGGGACTCAGAACTTCCTACAAGTGTCTGTGAGATGCATGCTCAGTTCCATGAGATGAGACCATTCTGCTGGTTGACTGTGACTCACCTTTCATGCTTCTTCAGACTCTGCAACTGAGGAACCCCCAAAATGATAGCCAGCATCTCAGAGATTTCCCCTGAGCCCAGGGAGGATGAGGGCTGAGTACCATGGCAGGGGAGGCAGCTGTGAGCACAGCTTACAGCTCCACACCACTCCAGGAGACCAGAGCCTGAGCACCAGGCAAGGTCAATGATGATCCAGTGTCTCAGAAAAACCTGCTGTTACTGCAGGTCTGTGGGTGAGACAGCCAGGCTGACAGAGGATTTCTTTTGTTCCCACTGAGAAATGTTTTCATGGCAAGAAASRCTAAGAAATSWATTAATATAAGGCAAAACAGGAAGGGGGAAAACAAATGCAAGGATTAAGTTAAACRTGGTKTTTTCATGGTGTTCCTYAGGACCCTCTTYRGCTGGCATGAAGATGGGGATGCTTTCCTCTTTGCAGAAGCAAGACCTCAGTTGTGGCTGAACCTGCAGTTTTGGCTTAGGGGCCAGTAAACAGCCTCTTCTATTTAGTGTTGCAAACACATCCATTAAGTTGTGCCAGTGACCTGGCTCTGCAGAAYGTGTCTCACAGAGTTTTTTGCATCCCAGATTTACATAGCAACCCTGCACTTGGTGTCTGGTTAAGATCCTCACCAGAGTGGAGGGCTGAGGTAACTCCAGATCCTGCCATGTGTTCCTCACACCCCACTGCAAATCCCTTCCAAGAAGCCATCACCTGTGTATCCCAAAGTTGGCTCCAGAAAGTGAGGCTGGTGTCACTGCAATTAAAACTATTTGGTACCCCACACCTTCACTCTGCCCTTGTGAGCACAGACTGATGCTGCCAGGGGGCTCATGGCAGCTCTATTGCTGCTGTAAATGTTCTTTGCAGAGACCAGGGGACACTCACCTTTGGCAAATGATGCCCCACTGGAAACTGAGACCCTGAGAAAGTCACTGCAGCTGCAGTCCATCCCAGCCAAGGGCTGCACTCCTGCAAGTCCTTCTGCTGCCCCAGGGGAAGCCCTACAGCAGCTCCTGGARGAGTTAGGGGAAGGTGAGAGGTGCCCAGCCCCCTGCCCTGTCTCCTGGTGTTCCCGTGCAAAGAGAGCAACAGCTCTCAACAGCAACTCACTTCCTGCCTCCTTTAGGCTGAGGAAAACAAGTGGGATAAGAGGAAAATCTCTGACAGAACACAGCATGAGTTGCTGCCTGTGAGCTGAGGTGGCATCTCCCATCTGCATGCACAAAACACACAGGTAGTCCTCAGGTCCTGTCAGCTAACACAGACATTTCCATGTCAGCATGAGCATACAAACACCATAGGAAGGAAGGAAGGAAGGGCATCTTTGTGCACACTGGTTCCTGTTTCACTACATTCATAACCTTAATATCACATTAACACAGCGAGTGCATTGATGCTGTAATTGCGTTCCAGCTGCCTGAATGCTCCTCTTAATTTAGTCATGCTACTTTAGCTTTGTTGGGAGTTACAAATCATTCTTGCTCTCAAGAAGCAAATCAATTTACAGATGTTGCAAGAGATAGGATTACCCAGCAGGTTTTCTTTTTTTAACACATGCAATGTATAAACWTTATTAAATGAAAGCAAWTTCTCCAGGGAAGTCCARCAGGCACTTCCACTGATGGCAGAGGGAGACAAATTGCAAGGATTTTTGAACTTCAAGGAGCATCACAGTMTCCTTGCAACTGACTTGAAGGAATTCTGCAACAAACAATACAGCAAAGCAAGAACACAAGTGGTATCCTGTACCTGTGCATGTTTTTAAATACTTATTGATTTTTCAAGGGCACAGGTATTATGCATATATATATATTATTATCAGACCATGAAGCGTTGGCTTGTTTGAGATTGGTGGCATGTTTTTTACTTTGAGCAGGATTTCTCAGTCAGTTTGAATTTTGCCATGGTTTTGACAAGGACAGGTGACCCAATAGTTTGAGGCTAAAATTTAAAACATTCCCTACTTTGTTACAATGATCTGTGTATGGAGAGGGTTATCTGGTTTTTTAAAAAAATAGCTGTTTAAAGCAAAACCAGTTTTTTTCTGTTCTACTGGCAAGCAGTGATACTCTTGTGCAGCCTTTTTCTGCTRCCCCATTTCCAATCACCCCCTTAGTCATGCATTTTCTGAATTACATGGTTGTGCTGGGGAAGCTGCACTTTTGCCTYATGATTGCTGTTCCTAATTAAAATAATTAGAGACAGTGTCAACAGATGGTGCTGAAGAGCAGCAACATCACCCTGGACTGCTGTACAATCAAAAATATTCCAGAGAACTGCAACCACTGTCACCAGCTGCTGATTATATAARCTTCCAGTGATGGGTACTTCTGTTATTGCACTGTTTCCAGGCATCAGTACATAATAAACTTCAGTATTTCTATGAAAACATCATAACACCTCAAATAAACATCAACATTTCATTTTATACAATAACAGTATGTCTCTATAATTTTTTAAGCCGTCTTCTTTAATGCCTTCTTTGGAAGTTGTCTGTAATGCAGTCTCAATCCRTGTTGTCCACTCCTTTGGAGTACTCTGAAGACTGTAATACTATGATTTATGGGGTGAAACACACATTTCACCTGTAGTGCCAGCTATCTCACTGCCTTGCAGCACAAGCTCTGCTCCTAGTACTGACACAAGGAGACAGGCTGGAGATGAGCTGGTCAAATAAAGTTTATTTTAAATAGGGTGATGTCATGGGCCTGAGTTCAGTGATACTGACCCCAAGCCAYACATTTAAGATGAAAATATCACAACTGTTCCCAGCTGGCACCTTAACAAAAATACATCAGTCTTGGAGGGCATGGAAACCTGCTTTTGGAGGCTGTTTCCTCTCAGAGAGCTCTGAGAACTGTAACTTTCTTCACACTTTATAYATCCAAGAGCCAGTTCATGAAAATACAGTCAATACTCCTACTCCCAGAAGGAATGAATTCAATATCACTTTGAGAATTTAATACCAAGATTTTTAAAAAACGCTGCAACATTACTAAAACCTTTTTCTGGTTTTGGCTGGGACAGAGTTAATTTTCTTCCTAGTAGCTGGTACAGTGCTGTGTTTTTTACTTGTGAGCAATCAGATGCAATATGTTGACCTGTGTTGTGCAAGAAATCAGATTTTTCCTTCTGGCTCTTTTCTGTAAAATCTATAACTTTGAGTCTTGAATGCTCTTATACAAGAGAAAAATTAAATTGTATCAGGAGAGTAGTGAAAGATGCACATTTTAGATACCACTGCACACAAAATCTTGTTGAACCAGCCAAGGGCTTCCCACAGCTGCTAAGAAAATCTCTCTGCGCCTCTTTCATCTATCACAAAAATTAATAAAGTTTCAGTTTGTACAGCCCCTTATGAAAAGACACCAATCCAGAAAAAGAGGACATTGCACTTGGTTGGGATCTCTAGGTTTGGCTTGACTCCACC
Source organism: Alauda arvensis (assembly GCA_902810485.1). NCBI lineage: Eukaryota > Metazoa > Chordata > Aves > Passeriformes > Alaudidae > Alauda > Alauda arvensis. Next base: position 2,623,194 of record CADDXX010000001.1, read on the forward strand.
TAAAACAAGCAAACTCAATAAATAAATATTGGCATCTCCAAGGGAGAGCTGAATTGCTCCTTCCAAGGACTGCAAAGAGACAGCTCGAGAGGGTGAGGTTCCAATACCTTGGATGCTGTTTGTCTGATGAATGTTTAGYGTAGCCTCAAGTTAAACATGAAATCTGCAACATCACAGCCCATTGGATTCCCATCAGGGATAACACTGAAATTGCCAGGAGGCTGTACTTTGGTGAAAGACCAAACCATTCCCAGGATCCTTCACTCTGCATTTTTAGGAACCTCTGTCTGCTTGCTCAGAATTTTTCATGATTGATCAGAGAGCAAGTGCAGCTTCTCTCTGTCAAACTTCCTAAATTGATTGAAATAGATAGTTCCAAGAAAAGCATATCTATATAACACAATGAAATATCCCACAATAAATAGCGTGGATGAATGGTGCTGACAAGAACTGATGTGCTTGTTCCAGACATCACATGTTCCAGAACTGAGTGTGTGCAACCTAGAAAAGGTGAAAAACCTTAAAACAGCTGATGTCCATAAGCCCATCCTCTCCCTCAAGCTCTAGAGATGCTGGGACTCAATTAGTGACACGCTAATTTCTTACTTCCCAACACACCATGACATTTTGATGCCAGATAACTTCTGCTGTTTTGTAACCAAACCTTGGAGGAAAGGCTGAATGTCACACATTTTTATTTGGATTCTTGTGTTTAATGCAAGTTACAGATGGTTTCAGCTTTTTTTTTACTCCAGCTTATTCCAATATTCCAGAAAGATTTATGTTAAAGACTCACCCAGGCACCTTGTCTCAGAGGTACCAGAGGATCTGGCAAATGTGATTYGTTAACTGAACATTTGTTTCCCCAYGAGCAGTACAAGTGTCACTTGTGCTCTGAGGCAATGCATCTTTCTTCAACAGTCTGCAGCCACTTCCTGCTGATTCATGGGGCAGACTGCAAAGATGGCTGATCTATCTGGACCCCTCCCACAAAAAGCAGGTTGAAGGGATCAGCACCCCGTGCTGAGGACTCTTCAAGGTCAGGCTTCAAGTACCTCAGAGCTTGAACCACACCATRGTGCTGGTTTGTGATGCAGAGCTCTTCTGCAAGTCAACTTTGCCTCCACTCCATCCAGACAGCCATTCCATGGCGATGCAGTAGAAATTTAAGGTGATGAAAGGCAGGACACTGGGTGTGCATGACCATCAGCATGTGGCTGGCCACCATCCCAAGCTGCCAGAGGAGGCCCCTGCATCCAGCAGGATCACAAGGAGATAAATGGGAGCCATCAAAACGATGGCAAGAGCACAGAGTCATTTATAGAAGATTGACMAAAAAAATCAACCTTGCCACTGAGAGCTTGAAAGACCTTCTTGGTGGCATTAGCACACATGAACCTGAGCTATCCACAACATGCCATGAAATCTTTTGCATGGCATAAAATCACAGCATAAGAAATTAAATCACAGCCTGTACCTGTGGAACAGAGTTTTAAAGTTTTCAACTCAGAATATAAGTGTCAAATCAGAGGTGTCCATGCTGGGGAATCTGAGCTGCCACACACTGCTCCCCTCACAGTTCAGCAGAGGTCCTGTCTCACCCAGTCTGCTTGAATCACATTCCAACCTCCTAATACACTCTCAATTTAAAAGCCTAGGAAGAAAAAAATCCAGGCTAGATTTTTAGATCCAGGTACCTCGAATCTCACCCATGTTTTACACTATGTTGGTTTCAGTGGTCTATGTATTGACAAGATGAGCTACTGCCTGAGCACTCACACCAYGCCACAAGATGGTCCTGTGTTTTGATGATCCACCAAAGCCTGARTAAATACACACTTCCATGTACTTTCAGAAAAAAATCTATGTTATGTTACACTGATCATATACCACATCATTTCAGAAAACAAAAGAAATACCATCCCCCCTCAAAAGGAGCATTCTACATGGGAGAGGACCCAAATGCTTTCCATAAATCATCAGCACCTGTTCACCCTTCTGTGCATGAAGTACACAGTGAAAGAGCAGCAATTGTTGCTGTATTACCAGTTGAATCTTTGTTTTCCTATTGCTAAATAACAATCAGGTAAGACTTTTCCTGGAAAATTTTGCTTGAATAAACTACACCAGAAGCACAAAGCCAGTCTGTGTCATTTGATCACCAGCATCTTCAGAAAATATCATATGTCTTTCTATAGCAAAGCTTAGCCAGTAAAGGATTATTTGGTTGGCAAAACTAATCAATACATTTTTGAGCAGTAAAGAAATCCTAGCTTAAAAATAAGCAAACCAAGACCAACTCTCCAGCTGCTGAGTATTTTATTCTTTTTTTACTTCATACACCTGAGCTATGAAGGCTTGTACAAAATATAAAATAAAGTAAAACCCCAGAATGGATTTACTGACCTTAAAACTGCAGCCTTAATATTTTTTAAACATTTATTGTCAATATAAAGAGGGGCATGAAAATTGCCAGTGTATCTACTGAAAGCACCTAACCTTTTGGATATTTTGTCATTATTGTTGCCATGAGAGTTGCCTTAGATGATTCAATTTTTTGAAGAAATGCCAATTTTATTACAACTCTTTCAGCAGAAGTGTGTCCCATTTCAGGGAGAAATTCACATTCAAAAGTGAACTTCCACTTTTGCTTTCTAATCCAGAAAAGAATTCGCACTTTCAGTTCTACCGAAGAGAGGAAGAGCTTGCCTTTGCCTCCCCCTCCCTCAGCTAACAGGAATGCACCAAACAAAAGGCCACAGAGAGAAACAGGAGGAATTATAAAAACACATATTCAAACTTCCCATAGTAGCAAAATTAGAAATAAAGTACAGGTAGCAGCCCTGGCGGCGACAGGGAGTGCAGCAATATGAAGAGATGAACGTTTGGCTGGAATGYAGGCAGTAAATCCTCCCACAGAGGAATGAAGTCCACTGGCACAAGGAAGGTGCATGGATGTAGTATGGCTTGCAGAACCAGGTCCTGTGAGAAGCTGAGCAGCTTTTGCAAGATGCTATCTGAGGGCATCTGGCACTGAGCGGTGGAAACCATGAAGCCTCAGACAGCATCATGCAAATTTAGGTCCCTAATGCAATATAAAACATATTTGCTCCCCATTATGTGACCTGAGAGCTTGCTTTGGCTTAGTTTTTTTCCCCAAGCATTTGTTGTTAAGTTAATTAAGCACTTAAAAATAACAGCCTCTCACTTTCCAGAGACTCCACATAAATACTAATCGGTCTTTGTCTAAAGGCCAGATTTTCTGCAAGGGCAAATCAATACAGTTCCACTGATTGAGGATCTGGCCTTAAAAGTCTATCAAGTGCGTTAAATCCAGCACAGTATGACATGTGCCTTGGCAGTAGGACAGTTCTCTGGATTAATATTTGAGGGAAATGTGGCAATTAAAAAGAAAGAGCTCTGTGTTGAAGTGCTGCCATGTCTTTAATCAGTGCTGACCACCACGGTTTCTCCCCCAGTGAACTGCACGCTCACAGCCGCGGCGTCGCCGTCGCTCTCCTCCAGCTTCAGCGCGGCGTTGTCCAGGCCGGCGCTGCTGGGCTGCGGCAGCGCCGTGTGCTCCGCAGTCTGCGTGGGAGTGGAGCAGTACAGGGTGAAACCCACCATGATGACRACAAAGGCCAGGATGTAAAGGCCTGAAAACTGGAAGAGGAGAGAAGGAGATGCTTTAAGTCGTGATTGATGTAAGAATGTGCCTTGTTTCAAGAATGTGAAAGCTACCCTTCCTTGTAAATTATTTTAATGAAGATCATCACCATGAGCTGGATCCAGGTCTGAAAACCAAAATTCAACAGCTCTATTTACTTGAAGACTTGGGCCACTGGCTGATTTTCTCTGCCTCTCATTCCCAAGACTGCTGGACAGGGAGTTTCCTCAGGTCTACATACAAGAATCTTCACAGAGAGAACAAATGGGTGTAAACACAGTCATACTGAATGGAAGTTGTTTACACACATGAATACTAAAACACTCTACCTCTAAGAGAATGTTGATCCAGCACATGCAAGTATTTCAGGTTCTGTGCTACTGCAAGTCCCCAGAGCAGCTGGTTCTCTGCACAGGTCTCTTACCCATCTGCAGGGCTAGATGTGTTGTTGCTGGATAAAACCAGTTTGCTCTCTACACCCAACAGGTCCTTGAGGGGACAGAGGCTGGGGCCCCTTTAACAAGATTGGCATTTGCAAGCTGTGAAGAGTGGTGAGAGCTAAACAGTACAAATTGCAGAGGTATATCAGGCACTCTATTGTTCACTTGCCTGTTAAAATTCCAGTAATTGCCAAGATTCAGCCACCTTGACAGAAAGATAAATACCTAATTCATAACACCAGATTCAATAATACCAAGTGTTGAAGTTATCCACAGCCAGGAACACTTTTCAGCAGGTTTATTAAAATCCTCCATATTCTCTTTGTCAAACCACACTGATCAAACACTAGGAGGAAGGACACAGCATATCCTACATACCTCTGTCAATATGCTGAACTTCCTCAGCTTCCTTAGACAGGCTTGAAAAATCAATCAAGATGAAATGAATGGTAGGACCTAGACAGTGGACTCTCCTCCAAAAAAGACTAAGGCATCTACAATTAAGGCATTGCAATTCCTAGCTGGCAGTCACTTGGCTGGGAAACTCTTGGAGGGCAGTGCACAAAAGGAAAAGCAGACTGAAACACAGTAGCCTTGTGCTGAGTGYCCTCTCTCCTCACCTTGTTGACTGCTTGCCTGGAGGAGCTTGGACTCRGGAGTTCGCTCCACACAGGAGGAAGCACCAAGCTCTCAACTATCCCAACAGAGGCAGCAGGATCACCCGTGGTCATACCCTCACTGACCTGTCCCCAGCAAATGGGCAGAGCCTGGAGCTGTATCCAACCACSGGCACAAATTCTCCAGCCTGAGGCCCTAAGGGAGAATGTGCCTGTGTGCAAGGACCTGTGGCTGGGAGGTCACAGGAACTGCAGACTCCTCTCACAGTGCACTGCACACAAGGCTGGAGGTGTCTCTGATCCTGATGAGTCCGTTCCTCCAGGCGTGGGTATAGTCACCAAGGCAGGGTGCCAAAGCTGTTGCAGTGTAGCTGTGACTCAAGGCCTGCCTGTGTTTTTGCATTTATTGACACAGGTGAACATTACCCATGCTGCTCCATCAGGCCTGCACTCTCTGTTTTTCCTTTTGAGGAAAACTCAATGGTTTTTTCCTGGTTTTTTCTTTCTTTTTTTTTTTTTTTTAATTTCAAATATTGCAACAACTTTATTGCTTCAGACACTGATTTCAGTCATGCTTTGTGCAGCTGATATCCTCATTCCCACTGCTGAGCCTAGAGAGTACTTTAAATGTTACTGGAGGACTGTACCTCCATCTAGTGTCTGTTTGTGCAGTGTACTCCCTTCTACAGCTGTTTATACAACTAATGCACGTGAACATCTTTCTCAATATCTCTTGAGGGATTACAGGTATCTATATAATGAGTTCATTAGGAAGCACAGCAAGGATTCATTATGGAGTAAAAGGAAAGAAATGAAAAATAGTTCAAAACAGGCATGAAAAATTCACCCTACACTTAAAAAAGACATGGCTGAGACAGAAAAGTTAAGTGCATTAGCAAAACACTGTGCACAAGTCAAAACTTTATCAATTCCTGGGCCTGGTCTCTGCTGTAGCCAGTGATTGTGGTCCTCCTGTTTGTCTCAGAGCAGGCTCAGACCATGGCAATTCAGAGCTCTCCATGGCTCTCTCCACTCTACAGTCCAGCCAAGCCTCCAGGGAAAATATAATGTGATAATGGGGAATACAGAGCAATTCTCTGGATTTTTGCGTGTAGATTCCTGTGTCCAGAGTGCTTTTTAACCCAGCAAATATCCTACTTGGTTTCCTTGCCCCACAGGTAACGAAACTATAGGGTTAACTTGGCAATAAGATTTTCTACTGCTAAGAGCCATGTCAAAATTAAAAAAAAATAAAAAAAAGAAAAAAGGAAACTGAGGCTCTCTCGGTTCATGGTTATCTCAGATAACAGATGAGATAATGACTTATCTCAGATCTTCTGATAACTAAAGATGTGGCACTATTATTGCTCCCCTTTTTGCTACTTCATTGTTTCCAGCCCCAGATGCAAGTTCCTATTTCAATAAACATCTGAAGTTCTCTCAACACAATCCCAAAGTCTTTGCCTACTCATTTTTCCTTTTGGTACCAGAATACCTTGCTGTCACCAATTATAAGATGGCTTGTTTCCAGAAAAACCTCTTCCCAAAACAAACTAAAAACCTGAAAACAAAAATTTAATATATCCCTTCCAAATCTCTTCTTCCTCTTCACTATTATGAATATAAATTTACAGTCACTTCTTGAGTTAAGCTATCTGGGTGCAAAAATCCACGTTTGGAATTGACTTAGTGAGGATTTAATTGTTAGACCATAAGCATCGTTCGCTTCCTGCATTCATTTTTAATGGATGCTTTGTAGTTTGGAGCAAAGTTTGGAACCCAAAATAGGGAGGAAAGCTGAGCTAAGAGACTCTCAAAAAGGAGAATCTAGATGCTGTCAGACCCTACCATTATTAGACTCTACACTGCCTTCATTTTCAGAAAACAAATCTGACCTAAAAGCTTCTGGCTGAAGAGAAAGCAACCACATGGAATAATACAAATTAAGTTCCTAAGCAAAGTTCACAAGCTTCTCACTCAGCTGTTCCAGTCACCAAGAGGCTGACTCAATTACTCCAATTACTTTAATGAGCTAACTTCTCACAACTGATTCTGGATGAAAAATGGAGGGTGGAATGGAATCCTTTTAGCACTGTCATTTAGCTTGAGCAGACACTGCCAAAAATACTTTAGAGTGCCATAAAAGTAACTGCCTTTTGGAGAGTGTACAGAATAATACATTTATCTGTATTTTTTCAGGTCCTTTAGTCTCTCCTTGGCAGCAGCATTAAGAGAGCTTGGTTCTCATCCCAAAATGTTGGCAATGAACAGATTAAACTTCTGAAAGAAAATATTATTTTCTGAAAATCAAACTGGTCCTCTTTCAGACACCAAATGCCTTTCAGGACAGGGAGATTCAAACCCTCTCCTTGGACACTTGGAGTAATGAACCAGCTCTAACATACAGTTCCACAAAGGGCTTTCAGTGAGAACTCTATTATTGGAACACCTCAGGAAATTATTTACTATCCCTTAACATTAACTTATTCCTTCAAGTGTGAAATGGTTTGGAAATGGCTCTCTGGCTAACGGTGTGAGGCTCTGTCATTAACTAACAGGACTCCTCCTGACTGACACCTGCCAACAATGAATGACAGGAGCTGCAGAAATGTGCGACAACTGCCCCGGGGCTTTTAAGAACATTACATTTTATTTATAATTTTGGAGTAGAAAGAACGTGAAACTGAACTGAAAGAATGTGAAAGTGAAGGAATGGATGTACTCACCTTGTACTGAAAGACGAAGAGTCCAAAGAAGAGGCTGTAGAGATCTGAAGTCAGAATCCCCAGGTTGACGGAGGTTGCGCTGGTGATTTTCATCACAACTGGCATGAAGCTGTACAGCCCAAACATGCACAGGGCAAAGCCTAAGAACAGTAGTGCTGCAAAACAAGGTGACAAGTTACTCCTCAGACACAGAACTATGGTTTTATAGAGCACTGATATTCTTCAGATGCTTTAAAACTATGCATTGTTGTCTCCTAAAAGGTATGGGAATGTACATGTAAGAGAAGCATGGAAGATTGCCTTGTATTGAAAGAATTACTGTATCAGTACAAGGAAGTTCTCCTTCATTCTTACATAACATAAGAACTGACTGAAGAAATTTAGAGCCACACTTCTTGATMACATTCAGTTCTGTTCAGGTCAAAATGTGCCAATTTTTCCTGTACTTCATTCAGGAAAAACAACAGAATAATGTTCTTGTGATGTTTCAACAACAAACATGTCAGTAATTAAACAGTTTTYATTGTTAATTATTTCAAGTTATATGTAAAATGCAAAACCGGTTTTAATACTGAATCCTGCAGACCCTCTCTCTTTGCTGAGCTGCAAAGTTTGAAGAAAATAAACTTGTGAAATATAATATTAATGCTGTTGTTATTCATAGAAAGAAAAGTCCCACCATTTAAAGTCTAAATTATTATAATTTTCCAATGTTCTGTAACATGCACATTATTTTGTCATACACATACCAACTTTCCAGTTCCACTGAATTTTCGTTATGTCCCTATGTTCCACAATGGCTCTAGAGAAAAGATATAATATAGTAAAAGAGGGAAAAAATCATACTCAAATAGAGAATTTATTACCAAATATACAGGAAACATTTTGATTTATAAGCCATTCTTTTTTTGTTTTAACTTTTACTGAATGACAATAGCTCAAACATCTAAGAAGCATGAAAAAAGACATGAAAATAAAGTGCATGAAAGTCAAGAGCACTGTTACTTAATTCTTATGCCTTCTTCACAGGTGTTTTCAGCAATTCAGTTTTATTTTATATACCATTTGAGGAAATTATTTAATATAATGATGAGAAATGAGGACTATATAATTCATTAGATAGACTTAAATGCATCTGGTCTTTTACTCAAATGTGGTTATTTGTAAGAGTATACATGGCTTCATTTTAAACTTGAGTGTACTGTGGAAGATTTCCTGCTAACAATTATTTCCTTCTCCACAGAAAAAATACATTAAGAAATACATTCCTATAAACAGTCCTCAGCATATTGAGTGTCCTCACAAACATCAACAAAATCAAAAATACAGCCAAGTATCCTATGTGCTCAACTGCAGGAGTTCAGCTTTAGAACTGCTGTAATAAAAGTAATGCACATAAAATGATATAAAACAGATGCTGATCAGCAGCAAAAATCAATTCAAGTGGAAGGACTCCCATATGGGCCAAATACAGATGCAACAAAGAATTTAATAACATCATTTCAGGGTATACAGGTAATMATTTGTAGTATATTCTTAATTAGTTTTAAAATAAATATTAGATCCTTACAGCTGTAGACCGCTGATAACAGTCCCAAACAAGCCCACCATTCCTAGAAACTCCACTCTGCTCAGATTTTTCACAATGTATTCCTCACTCACATTAGAAATGGCATACAAAGAAGCACCAAGAAGCACTAAGACATCTCCAATCACCACGTCACTACCTGTACAGAAATATTAATCCACAATAAGGGTAATGCCGCAAACACTTTTTAACTTTCCTTAAAAAAGCAAGCAAATTTATCTTGAACATCTCTATCTTCCTAGCTTGTTCCAGGGGAAGGGGAAGGAAACCCTTCCTGTGTGTGCAGAGGAGTTCCTGAGCACAGACTCTGYTGCCTGCTCACCTCACCCTGCACAGTGTGGAATGAGCTAAACCCAGCATTTACACATCATCCCAGCCAAGACACTGCTGCATCATCTGGTCCAATCCTACTCCTGCTGACCTCAGGCACTGTAGGGAATTGAGCAAATTCCCATTTAGAGATGCTGTCCCCTGCCAAAAGAATGTCCCCACTTTTGCAGTAAGGCCTGATTCAAGGCTTGCTAAAATCAGCCTATTGATTTTGGAGGGACCTGGACTCAGGTTGATGACATGTCCTAAGTGGGCCCTGCAGATGGGTGGTACCTGCTGCAGTGTATTTATACTGCAGATGGGACTCCCTGTGCTACAGTCACTCATCATTAAATGTCTCTGGGCAAATGTCTAAATGGCAAGAGGATCACTGCTGTTTAAATCCTTTGACTGGTTTAAAATTTCCTTCCATAAGCAATCACTAAGAAATTATCTAAAATATGAAGGTAAGCAGCAGTAAGGATCCCCAAGTCACAAATAAAGCACAACTGCCTAATGTCTCAGGGAAATATTCTTCTCCCACCAAGATACTTGTACCACATAGCAGTAAAGCTAAACTTCAGTTTGTCTTATGTCTTACCTATAGTAAGACCCTAAAATCACACCAGTCTTATCTCTRTGCTGCCTGATGAAGGCAATGCCCTGAAATTTACCTTCTCTCGTACCCTCTGGCCCTAAAAATTCAAAATTATTATTCAAAATAAGATCCCTATGATACGGGTTGATTTTGGCATCTGTCAGAGAAGGTAAGAACCTGCCCTTATCTGCACCCAGCTGGCTCCTGGCCCCAGAGTCCAGCCTCCCTCACAGAGGTCCCAGGAATCCTGGCATCCTGCCCCACCTCCTCTTGCACTCCCATAGTAAGCCCCTCCTTTCCAGGCTGTGACCTTGGGGACACATGGACCATTTCTGTTGGGTCTGCCAAAGAGAACTCTGAGAAGTTATCTGCTGTGAGCAACTTTTTATGTGATACTTGCTCCCAGAGAAAACCACAAATCAGAGAAGTCTGGCTGCCAGCAGGCTGATACTGTATAAACAAGATAAGGTTTCAGGGAGAGGCAGCTTCTTCTGTTAAACCATCCCACATGACTGTCAAAGTGGACAAGCCTTCAGGAGTGAGACTTTCCATCACATTGTCTAATGAAAGCAATTCATTGTCTAATGAACAATTTAAACTTAACACAAGTAGGGTTTGTTTTCTTTTTAAGGTGGAAGAAATAKCCAAACATACAACCAAAGAAATTCCACAGCTCCCCATAAAATCAACATCTCCTCTTCCTGGACAAGAAATAAAAATAGCAGCATGTTCTCTCTTAAAACAGAACTGTATCTGCTACAATTTCTGCTTTACAAGTTCCTGTCCACAGCAGGAACCATCTCTCTGGCTCTTCCCTCCCCCAATAAAGGACTCCTTACCTTCACCTTCCTGCCTCCCTGCCAAAATGTCTGCACCCACCATTGTTCCCACACCCAGCAAGCAGATGCCAACAGCAATAAAATGTATCAGCCTGTATCTTGCTCGGAGAATGAACCAGGACAAAGCCATCAGCACAGGAATCCCAAAACAGTCCAGGAGCTGTGTGTATAGAAAAACAGTTTGAGTTAGAAACCCACCCCAAATCTGGATTGCAACATCCTGAAAGCAAATGCACAGGATCTTACTTCCAATCATCAGATGTTAAGGAAACCTGCAAGAACAGCCCCAGTAGATTTGTTTAAGGGAGAGGTGACATCCACATTTCACCATTAAAAGCATTTTGCAAGTGAAGCAGGAGCTGGAACAGGGGTCCACTTTCTCTTGGTAGGAAAGCACTGGTTTAGAAACTTTTCTAATGATAGATCTAATCAATCTTTGCAGCTTCACAAATGAATGCTAGGATGTTGCTCTGAAACATCATTGCTCCCTAGGGCTCCATGCACACAAAGTAAAAATATGGAACTATTGATGGGTACAAGTAATCTGATTTTACATTGATGTGACYGCGACAAAGACCTGACTCTACAGCTTTGGGTTTGATGCTCTGACTTTTTTTTTTTTCTTTATTTTTTTCCCTACATGTTTCTATGCATCTTTGCTTCACTGTTAGATCCACCCACAGAGAATCCCAGAACTGCTTGGACTGGAAGAGACCTTAAACTCATCGAGTTCCAACCCTCCTGCTGTGGGCAGGGACAGCTTCCATTCAACCACTCCAACCTGGCCTTGGACACTTCCAAGGATCCTCCACATATTCTCCTTTACTACAGGAATCAYGAAGAGTTAGCTGTGTACTTAATACAGAAGAATATACACTGCTGTATATGTGCTAATCATAATTGGTTTAATATTTAATTCAATGAAATAGGTTTTGTTTCTGAATTTGTCGAAGGGAAGGTGTATTTTCTGACCTGAGTAGAGTGCCACAGAACTATATAAGGGAACAGTCTACAGCAGAACATAGAGTCAACTTCCCAAAGATTCCTCAGAAATTACTCTCAAATGTCAGCCCTTAAAACTTGGCCTCTTGAAGCCCCAACAAAATATGTCCAGATCAGTAGGATTGGGGCATAATCCCTGCAATCAAGACAAGAGCCCTTACTTCTTAATGTTTATTTCCAGCCTCTGCMTGCCTCAGTGCACCACTGCAGCCAACTTCTGTGCTGTGCCATTGTTCTCAAGGGCTTCCACCAAACTTGTTAACATTTTGATGATGTCTGTTTTACTTGTTCATAACTATACATAGTAAAGTCTTACAAGCATAGTGCTAAGAGCAGCTATTAAAGATTAAATCCTAACAGTGCCTCTAATCCTTCTATCTATTTGTTTTTGCTCCTTGGATTGCCTSCAGCTTGTCCAGTTTGTAAAGTATCTATCAAGTGTAAAAGTACTTTTTCAGGCTGTACTATGAGACATTATAACTACCTGAGTCCCAGCATGTGATACCAACTATTTCAATACAACTTCACTCCATGGAAAATATCATGCTGTAACTTTCTATCTTGTCACAGGTCTTGTCCTCTATCTTACCTTTAGACTAGACTGAAGAAAACCTCTAACATTTCCTTCAAATTTGACTGTTTTGACTARTATCAAAGAACAAGAAATACTACAAGCATWAGAAAGCAAAATTTTCCCCTCTGGTGGTAGACACCTCCTCTACTATTTAAGCTTTYRCTTCCCATTAACTGAGATGTTAGCATGTAGCCTTCCAACCTCCCAGCACTTTTTCAAACAGAAAGCATAAAAACCCTTTAAAAACTATCTTAATTAGGATRTAAGGGAGTAGTACATAATGAACCAGAAGCTCTTTCAGTACTGCTGGATGGGGAATTGCTGCATCCAGACCAAGAACACATTGAAGAACCACAGCACCATGGTTTGAGGACTTGCAKCCAGGACACACAGGCATCAAATGATGAAGAACATGGTCTGGTAATCTGTTCCAGGAGACAATTACCCTCAATTACAAACAGATGGAATCAGATTTCCAGCTACTGGATCTTACCTTCYCTTCATCTAGTACATTACAGAGCTCTTCTGTACAGGATCAAGATCAAAGAAGTGCAAAGCAGATGTAATACCACGATGAATTGTGTCAATGGAACCAATTAAAAGAATAAAGTTTATTTATTGAGGTCTTACAACATTTACAGMAGTACTGTGCTACTGACTACTATTTCCAGTAGAGCTTCTTCAAACTCTCATGTTACTCAATTCCAGCCTACATTTTTAACACGGGGGGCGGGGGGAGGGAAACAAATAACCTGCTGATTCAATTAACAAATGTTTTGACTCAAKCCACACTTTGGCCACACTGTTTATAGGAGGTTTTAAAAGTAGGGTAAATTATTAAAAATGTTTTAATATGTGGTTAATAAATTATCATAGACAGTTGGAGGTCATTGGTTTGCTTATAATTGCCAGTTTCAGATAGCTTTGTAAGCAAGCAAGCTCAACTGCTCATCCTGCTCACTCCTCACAAGACTCCCTCAGGGCAGCCTCCAGCTGAGCCCCAGGGGCTCATCCTGTATTTTCTCCTATTGAGGCTAGCACTCTTCCATCAGCTGACAATCTGTCAATAGACGCGAAAAAAGCATTATATGAATTATCTACAGAGTGAACACTAAATGTGCCCAATAACATGTTACAAACATCAAACCACGGTTATACTGCTTGTATTTTTGCTATAAATCACAGAACTGTTATCACAGAATATCCTGCGTTGGAAGGGACCTACCAGAATCTTTAAGTCCAACTCCTGGCTGTGCTCAAGACACCCCAAGAGTCACACCATGTGCCTGTTATCTAAATACTTCTTGAACTCTGTCAGGCTTGGTGCTGTGATCACTTCCCTGGGGAGCTGGTTCCAGTGCCCAAACACCCTCTGGGTGAAAAGCCTTTTCCTGATATCCAACCTGAACCTCCCCTGACTCAGCTTTGTGCCATAATAGGTGGACAAACCACAGCACAGTCAAGTCCTGCCAAAGGAAAAAAAAGACACTGGCAACAAGGAGTATCCTGGCACTGCCTCAACCACAGCCAGACAGTTCAGTTGTGGACCAAAGTACGTACCAAGAAATGACAGCTGCCATCCCACTGCTATCACCTTAAAAATCTCCAAACCCCTCCAGTAAAATGCTGGCATGTGATATCTAAAGGGAAACCACTTCTGCCTCTGTGTGTGTGAGAATACGTGGAAGTTCCTTGCTGAGCTGAAAAAAACTTATCTTTGAAGCTCTGTTTCATAGTGGTGAGCTGAAGCTCCAGCCAGACAGCATTTGAACAATGATTACCCTGCATTTGGGAAGGTGCCATAAACCCCTGTGTTGTTTTTATGGTCCCTGGGCATCCACTCATAGCCAGTACTGCAGACAGGCCATCAGGCTGTGTGCTCTGAACCACAGACACTGATATAGCTGTAAAATTGCTTGCCAAAAACAAAAAGAAAATGCCTTGCATTAGAGCAAATCAGAGGCTTTTGTTGTGTTGGGTTTTCCTGCATTTCATTTCCAACAACAGTGAGAAACTGGTGACTTCAGAACATGCTCAAGAAACCTCAGGGCAGCAGGCAATTGTAACAAAATTACAATTACTGAACTGACACCAGGCAGCATCAGTCACAAGGTTGCTGCACGGGAAAAAGGCTCAGAAAATGCTTGAGTTTTTGGCAACTGGACAATCTATTAAATTTATTCTTAATTTTTATGAAAGAAATCATGGGAATAGCTTTACTACTTCTGGGACCTTGGATCAAAGTCCTGGSTTGTTCAGCTGTAAAGTATAAGGTCAAACAGTATCTCACTTAACCAGCTTAACTTGATCTTGAGACTGAAACAAGTCACTCTTAAAACTTTGATTCCTCAGGCATTATTTGTAAGGAGATTAAAGACCTAATGAGCCATAACACACAAGTATGAAGTGGAAATGTGAGAAAACAGCCCAAGAGACACAACTGGTCTTCACCAGTGCAAAGAAAAGTGACCAGTTCTCTAAAGGGAGCCCAGACTGCAGGAGTTTATTGCTTTACAGGTAATTCTCTTAAACATTAACCCCTATTACTTTGACTTTGTAGAAYACCGACACCTAAATGCTCCTTTCCAACTAACAGCCAAGTCTTCACGTTACTTTTTTTTTTTAATTCAGGTAAGGGCCATGACCCCAGCCACAGATCCCCACCACTGGTAACAGCAGGCATAAACTGGCACAACCTGGACACATTCCCTGCTGGCTCATGCACCATCCTCCCCTTGCTCCCATGGCAGCTGTGAGTTAACTTGGGCCTGACACAGCTCACCAACAGCACAGCCAAAGGCAGGGTTTACCCCACTTTGCTCAGTGTTCCAAGTCAGTTTGTTCAAGGAAACTGGCCCTGCAAGCTCAGGAGACTGCAGCTGGAGGCAGGAGGAAAGCACTGACTCTTCCAGCAGCTTCTGTCTGTGTAGAGTGACAAAGAAACCCCAGCTTTAGTCCTTCTGTTCATAGAGCTTTTTCAGAACATAAGATTTATCCTAGTGCAGCAACGCAGCATCAAGCACTGGTGYTGCAGAGGATGCATTCTATTACTTTATTTGTGCTGACCTTCCTTCCAGCTCTTCCAGAGAGGGCCCTGAACTGCCACATCCAAAAGCCAAAGGCTGGTCCCTCACTGCATGGACAGCAGCACTAGCTGACATTCAGTGTGTCCTCACAGGCAAGGTTAMATCTCAAAATGCCTCCCACAGCTTCTAGGACTGGGCAAGAGATCCACCTCACTGTCATCAGCAAGAACCTGCACTGAGTGACTGTTATCTGGTCATAAATCTTTATTTTGTGTCAGGAGAAAAAACTGAGTGGATGTCAGCAAACTCTTAGAAGTGCTTTTATCAAAATAATTAGGGTTCAACTGAAGAGCTGGCACAGGGTAATACCAGCCAATCTTCTCTGCTTCCTGGAAAGGTTATTCATGATACAGGATGCTTTTCCCTGGACTGCAGAGAGAAAATAGMTACTGGAAAGTTCTTTTCAGGCTTAAATAGCTTCCATGTCTGTCCTATGAATCTCATTTTAGAAACCAGTCCAAAACTGCAATAAAAGCCGCAGTTCAAAAAGAGAGATCAGTCCTTACCTGCACACTTGTGAGGGTTGTATATTGGTAGGCTTTTACAATCACGTAATTGGCTTCAACATCAGCCAGTGCCAAAAAAATATACTTCCACCACCTCTTTTTCAAAATCTGCCAAAAACTCTCACTGCCTGTTTAAAAGAAAGCAGCAATCAATATGTGTTTCTTTCCAACCAAATGTTGCAGGGGAATTTTGCKTTTTAGAAGCATAAATAATACCAAGATTGACTTTGCCTGCCCCTGATTAAGATACAATAACAGGAAACACAGCCTGGGAGGAGACAGTGCAAATGGTGAAAWGCACAGAAATTCCTCCATATGAAGAAAAACACATCAAGACTAGAATTGTCTGAAGAGTAAATTAATATGAATAGGTGGAATACTAAATAGCCTCTGGTAACAACGTGTGTTACAACAAAGCTTATTTTCCTAATATAACAGAGGACTTCAAACCAAAGAGCACAAAACTCTAAAGATATAACATTCTATAAAGATATGACATTCTATCAAATTAAATGTACATTTAACCTGTGAAGTTAATTTCCATGTGTTGCTATAAAGCAGGAACTTTAAAAACTAGGATGACTACTGAGGTCTTTATTTTCAAATTCTGAAAGGAAAATGTAGAGAAAAAAAAAAAAAAAAAGGATGAACCAGAATCTCCCATCCCATATTTCACATACCAGTCCTAAATGCCAGCATTGTTGTATAAACTAGAAGCAGCAAAGAATAGTTGATGAAACTTTGCAACATTGGAGTATTCACTTGGTRTTTTTCTGCCAGGGACTGGCTTGTAACAGCAGTCCCACAGATAAACAAGGAGAGCATCTGGCCCAGGATTATAGTTTTCCAAACATACCTGTAAACATAAAAGACAAAACAGAAAGCTCARAATTAAACATTCAAGTTTCTAAAAAAAATATTTGCTAGTTTTACAAGCRAAATGCCATTTTTTTGGATTGACACTTCATTCTTTTCCTACTGCCTACCAATGTTGTCCTGATCTACAGGTAAGCAGGGTTTTGTGTACACAGGAGGTCTAGTCTGACCTCAGGACAGCCACGTGAGAAGTGAGGCCAGTTCMAACCACCAACCATGGAGACTGCAGTTACTTGCAAGCATCTTCAAACAGGTCACCTGGGCAGGCTCTACCCAACAGCAGGTCCTATTCTTATTAAGCAGGTTTTAAGTTAAATCCTTTGTCCTCCACTGAATTCCATTCCGACTTTGGTCAACAAAGATCTGCAACATGGAGATGGCTAAAGCACAACTACCTTCAGGCTCATCTGAGACCTGAGATTTAGCAAGCTGAGATGAGCAGTGCTAAAGAAACACAAAAGTATTAATGATAAAAGCAAAGGACAACTCMRTYTGGAAGGATCTTGAAAGATCATCTRGTCCAAGYTTTCATGGAGGGAAGCCTTGAGGAGACTATTTAGCACCCTGTCCAGTTGCATCTTGCAAACCTCCAGTGATGGGGACTCCAAAACATCCCTGAGGAGGTTGTTCCAGTGATTGCTTGTTCTCACCTTAAAGTTAATCTTTCTTATAATAAAAATTATTATAATTAATACTTATTGTGGATTTTTTCAGTTCTATTACATTGTGTTGCRCTGCAACTGATGATGGAGTTAAGAATGCATTTTGGGTAAGATCACTTTTGCATTTACAGCTCTTCTTAAGTCCCACCCACAGCCAGCAGGGAAAAAAAAAAGAAAAAAAAACCTCATGCTTTTTTTGTAGCAATTMTTCACCTAATGTAAGATGAATATTCCAGATGCTCCTAGACAAACAGGAGCGTGTAACTCTATGTCTTTTTTTTTCAGCTTGCTCTTTCTCCTGCCAGTGGAGCCATGCAGATTGGTACCACCCCATTGTGCACATGCACAATGTACAGTGACAGGAGCTCAGCCCCGTGCTGTCTGTACAGGTCTGCTAAATTCACATTTAATCTGTTTACTCTGAAGACTACTGACGACAATTTAACTGTCTGCACAATCTGTTAATTTGTTTCCACTCAATGGAGCAAGGGAAGAAAGGACCCCAACAGGATTCTGCACCTGCCCTGTGCCCACACCTCTCCACGAGGACTTGACACCCAATGTGTCAGGCACACCACATGAGAGCAACACTGGCTGCTTTCCCCAGGTGAGTGCTTTGACACAGGAAATACCAGCTCACCCTGCTGTGCAACCCAGCTGCCAGGCAAGGAGAAGGGTGTGCTCAACAGCGCTAAATCCAACTACAGCCATCCAATCAATCCCTCCTTTTGGAAGGGAGGCATCTTCCTTGCACAGACTCTAATAAACCTGCATGAACCCTGTTTTCAATTCAGCCTGACACCAAGCTCTTCTGACTTTGAAAATGCTGCTAGGCACATTTTTCTCTCCAAGTCCATTCTGATGAGACAGCAAATCTCTACAAAGTCCAGCCATGCTGCACTTCTGAGAGATCTGAACTCCATGCTTTACTACATCTTGCCTTGCCRATCCCAGGAATGGTACACATTGACACTCCAAGTATTATATGTCATGTSACAATCTTATAAGGTACTATCCAGTCTCATCTGAGTAACTCTTACTGGTTTATGAAAGAAAAATATTCTCATTTCTAAACAGATTTTTAAAATACATATGGGGGGTGGTGGATGGTTTTCATTAAAAATAGCAGGAGAAAACTCTGAAGCTACCTCACTCCTGTTATATTTTAACTGATTTCTTTTCCATTTCTTTATATTCTGGTTAAYGGTCTGATTGTGCTATTTAGTGAACAAATCAGACACATTCTGGCTAATTATTCTGGCTGATGCAGAAATACCTTTTTATGGTTGTGTAAAAAATTTAATCAGTTGCCATTAGAACAAATGTGATGTAGGTTAGCTAAAATTTCAGGCAGGCATGGATGAGGATTCCAGCTTGCCCTTTGCCAGCCCTGTGAACTCTGGCTTCTTTGCAGCAGTAAAATGACAGAAGATCCACTGAAATTCAGAGGAAGATACACTGTGGTGAACAACATACAAAAACGTGGCATTTAAAAATACATGCATACTTTTTATTATTCAAATACAGATTCTTGCCCCAAACTAGCAAAGAGGTTTTTCTTCTTCATCATCAGCACATGAGGAATACAGCAAGCCTTTAGCAGTTTATTGGACTAAACTCACCCTGCAGTTGGACTAGCTGGGAGGAGYGTGGAGGTAGGATCAGACACAAATAGAGGCATGACTGGGCAAAACTTTTGCAATTTTACTGGAGCAAAGCCTTTGTGCTGCACAAAATGAACTGCACTCAATGCTACCAGGAGAGGTTACAGCTGCCTTGGCTGGCAGAAGCCCTGATCTGGACACAAACTCCCCTTCACCCACCTCCTGGGTGCTGCCACAGAGAAGGGCAGAAGCACAGGCACTACCACCCCACAAGCTTCTTCAAGGAGGCTCATTAAATATGGACTTCTGTGTGGTAGAGCTTTAARCATTCTTGTCTCGGATGTGAGTTGCAAGGGGCAACTTTGCTCCTCCCGAGCTACAGTACCCTCTATACAGCAAAGGCCTGGACTCTGTGTGCAGGGTTCTGGCAAACTGGACAGCAACCATGTTCCAATRAAAGGGTGAAGTGGGGAAAACTTGCTGCCATTCAGATTTGTTAACAATTGAGCTGCTTCAACCATCATTTACTGAACACAGGACAGACCCACCTGTCCTCTTGCATGGAGTAACTCCACTAAGTTGATCCTCAGCTTTTCTAATAACCAAATTTCCCCAGTTCAAAGTACCTAAGAAATTATCTCCTTGCATTTCTGCATTTGGGAAGAGAGGCAGGTCCAGAACCTCCAGAACTGTTTGCTTTGTGGTTATTGCCCCAGAAATCATTGCTATGTAGTTAATATATGTCTTGACAGTGCTACAGCGTTTACTTCTACCGTAACAAAGGTATCTGACAAAGCAAGCAGGCTTCATCACACCTCATATCCTTCTCTGTTTTTGTCTATTTTAATTCAGGGGCTTTTTCTTGCCTGAACAGATTCAAAATGTTAACATCAAAAAAGACAGACTTAAGTCTACCAATAGTGGAAAGCTGCCTTCAAAAAGTGTCTTCTGTGCATCCCAAAATGCTCCACAGTTGGCAGCTTTCTCAGACATGTGAGTAAGGTAACAGCCTCTTGCCCTGACTGCTCCCCARTGCCAGGTGGAAGCCTCAGCAGGAAGCAGCAATGCCTTCCCCTCACACCATTTGCCAAAGCATCAGAAATAATTTCTTCAAACTGAGAAGACATCACCATGCTCCTGGCATGATGCACTGGGCTCATAGTTTACCTTAAAAAATATGTTTGATCCTCTGTAAAACCTGAGAGCAAACTTTAAATCCTACTGTTTGCATTTTGCAAGGCAATTTCTTCTGAGAAAAATGCTTTAAAGACACAAGTTTCCATTCATTTTGGTATTGAGCATTGATGACAGTGACTTTCTTATTAATAATTGATAATTTTTTGAAATACATTAATTATTAACTTTTCCATGCAAGAACTTAATCCTCTCTGGTTTTTTGGTTTTTTTTTAATGCATTGGAAAGGACTAATTCACTTTAGAGTCTCAGATGATGCAAGGTAAGTGGTCTGAAAAGGCCTTTAGTTTTGTAGTTGGGGGAGGAGTGGCTATTATTGGCTTTTAATGCTTGGTAGCAAGCTACTAATTACTCCTCCCTTCCCTTCAGCCACCTTATCTTAGTTAGCTGCATCTATGGCTTTGAGCAAAACTAAATTTTGGGACTTTTTAGAGCATGAAAATCTTCCACAAATCAGTCTAAAGTGAACACTGAACAATGTGCAGATCTCAACATCATGAGAAACTCAGGCTGGCTTTCATTGGCTTCATGTGAAATGCAGAATAAAAAATACACCAAGACAGTAAAATAAAATCAGAGTCAATATCTGAGGAAGTTAAAGAAAATTTAGACCACAGTTAACAATTTTACTGGCAATTAGTTTACTAAATCCTGTCATTTTAATCTGAATTTTTAACTTATAATAAATACAGCTTTTCAAATACTTATTTCATTACGCCACCAATCTAATACTGACGTGGCAAAGCCTGGCAACACTGTTCACATAGAGAGTTTCCTTGCACTTAGCTTTCATTACTGAACCCTTCCTAAAAAGGGRGGAACGTGACCTTTTCTTTTCAATAATCTCACTTTTTTCATGGTAGTGGTTAAGGGAAAATGCAGGTTCAGACCGAGCCCTTATTGTAGTAACATGACTAGTAATTAGCTAAGAACAACGGAATGTATTTTTGAGAACTAACATCATCAGGAGTTAGTTTTTCCACGTTCTGCTTTGAAACTGACGTCAACTTAATTTGCAAAAGGTTAGAAATAGAAAAATACCAGAAATATATTTTCTAATGGTTCTACTGAAAAAAAAAAAACAAAAACCAAAAAAAAAAAACCCACAAAAAAAAAACCACCCCCCCCGCCACAACCAGCCTAGCTTATTACATACAACTATTAAACCTTCCTATGACTCAGAAAGGCCTCTAACAAAACTGAAGTGGCTGAGCCTGCTGTCACCTGGAGGGAAAAAAAAAGAAAAAAATATCAATTCAATATCTCAGACAACACTTCGTAAAATTCAGTGAAAGCTCCTGATTTTCTTCCAAGTACTTTTCCATAGACTCACTTAGCGTAGCCCTTAGGCAAAACTAATGGCATAGATGAGGTTACTGAACAACTCAACAAGTTTCTGTCTTGCCTTTTGGGTCTCTCCTGACAGGCAGGAGGAGTGAAAAGAGGAAAACTTATAACCAAAAGAGAAGATCAGGCTTTGTCCACAGGAATAAGGCTCTGCTTGGCCAGCACACTATCACACAGTCCAGCAGCCAGACTACAGCTTACGAGCACGAGGTTGGCAGGAAAGCCAGCACCTCCTTGGCTGACAAATCTGATGCAATAACTATTCATGATCAAACTTAAGGCTCAAAAAACGCCTTTTAAACAGGGACTGTTTTTCCCCCCCTAGAGGCAAAGTGAAGATGTTAGTGGATGGCCTAGAAGTCCGAGGATGTAGTCCTGCTCTTCTGGAAGGTAGTGCTTCTCAAGTACAAGCTTGTCTACACAGCTTGGCAGATTTTTTTTCCCGAAAGTTTTCCATGCTTAACTAGTGCTCATATTTCAAGAGATATACCTAGGGTCTCTATCCTAAGCTGATTCACGGAAGGAGGAAATGGGGATATTGGTCCTTCTGGACTCCACACCTCATTTCAGTTATTTTGTTCTATTACCTTCGCTATCTCCCATGACCTGTCCCTCATAACGATGCTGATCGAAGACTACAAAACAGATAAAGTGCAGGGAAAAAAGGGGGAAAACAGAACAACAGAAAAGCCGAATGCATGTGTTCATGCGTGAGAGCACAATCCTACTCCGAGAGAGCCCAAACGTCACTCGCTAATTCCACGCTCAGCGGAGGCGACCCTGAGCGCTCTCGCCCGGCAGCATCCGCAGGCTGCAGCTCGGCGGCGCTCCCGGAGCAGCCCCGGCATCAGAGCGCCCGCTCCCGGGCCAGGGGCCRGAGCTCCCCGGGCTCCCCTGTGCCGGCCGGGCCGAAGGGTCCGGGCTCTGTCAGCCGTAAGCCCGGGCCCGCAGCGCGGCGGCCGCTCCGGCCCAGGCACCCGCGGCTGCTCCCGGCGGCACGGAGCGGCCTCCGCATCCCGAGCGCGCCGCCCGCCGAAGCGCCGAGAGCAGCGAGGACGCTCCCCCTCTCCTCCCTCCCTTCCCCCGCCGCGGCGGCGGCCCGGAAACCGGCGGGCGGGGAGGCCGGCGCCGCGCGGCTCCACGTGGAGGCCGGGCACTCACCAGGTGCAGAGCTTGGCCCCGAGCAGCGCCAGCAGCCGGCGCGGAGAGGCGGCGGCGGCCTCGGGCGATGGCTCGGCCGCAGAAGCAGCAGCAGGAGCGGCAGCAGCAGCAGCCGCGGGCGGCGGTGCCCCGGCAGCAGCGGCCGCCTCCTCCATGGCGCGGCGCTGCCCCGGCCCCGCGCCCAACGGCAGCGGACAGGGAGCGAGGGAGGGCGGGCGCTGCGGAGGCGGCACCCGGCGGAAGGAAGGGATGAGCARCAGCACCGGGACAGCGACACACTGCTCCCCGGGCAGCGGTCGGGCCCGGCTTTGTGCCCGCCGAGGGGCCGCCCCCGCCAGGGGGACGGCTCCTGCTGGGGCGGGGGGAGCCGGAGCTCTCCTGGTGTCGCTGTCCCCGGGCGCGCTCCGGCCCTGGAGCTTCCTTCAGCCGCTGGGTGTAGGTGGGATAAGTCAAGGGCTTCAGCAGCGCCAACGCCAAGTTGGAGTTYCCGCTCTCCCGAGGGGCTCCCCGGCAGCAGCCCAGTGCTGGTCCCTGCAGGGCTACTTTGCCCCCAGCCCCTGCGCAGGCATCRAGCCCCAGGGCATGTGGGAGCTTGGCAGCAGCTGGTTGAACTGCAGGCAGTTCAGGCGCGTCTGCCAGCTACAGGAGTAAAAGTCACTGCACAGCCCTCAAGTTTAACTTCTCGCAGCTTTCTGMGCCGCCTCGAGCCCTCTAACGGCTCACTCAGAAACGTTAGAGCTCCAACTCCCGCTTCTTGGCTGCTGCTTTCCCACGCCGCTGGATTTTTCACATCCCGTTTGTCTTCACCCGCATCTCGGGCAACTCACCTGGAGAAGTTGGTGGCATTTTGCACACTTTGGTGGGGTTTTTAACAGTACTTCTAATGATGCTCTGTATGTGTCACACATGACGGAATGGAACCCCCGAGGTGTCTCCAGCAAACGCAATCTTCTTGCYCCCTCAGTGGGGCAAGTATTTATCACTGTCCTGGCTGCACTGGCAGAAAGGATTTTCTGTCATAAGATACTGTTGGTCTCTACCCTCAGCTGTTCCTCGCAGAGCACCACGATTTAATCTTCCTCCCCCCAACATTGTAACATTTTTTTTCAGAGGTGTTTGTCATGGTTCTCTCATTCAAACTGAATTTATTTCCCTATGCTACTACTCAAATTCATCCTTGTAGGACTAGATTTAGGGGAGCCAAAGACGCATTACTGTGCCATTTTCACGTTATCTTTACAATTCCATGTACCTGTCATTAATGAAGGTGAATTTTGGTCTCCCCCTTCCCCAAGGGCCCAGGCCCAAATAACCACTAATAAATATATTAATAAATATACTTCTATATTCATAATATACATACCCATTTCTTTATTACACTGAGATWGTCTGTATTTGTCCTTTTGCTTGCATAACAGAATGGTTTATTGGTATTTTAATTTTTAATTCCTAATCCAATAAAAATCCTGTGGTGACTCCTGCAATAAATCAGTCTGTTAAGATTAATCTCAGTGTTATGATAGTTACGAATCAGGTCATGCTGGTCCTGATTCTTGACAACCTAAACTAACAAAATATTTAAAAGAAGCAGACCTATGTGTATTTATTCATATCTGAGTTCCACAACTGGGATACTATTATTTTCACATTTAATTTAATTAATCCTATGTGTGCAATCTGCTGTCAGTTTTCCAGAGATGGGGAATCATGTCTTTGGTGCTCTTTGTCTCCATTTAAGCTCAACTCTTGGAATCCCTTGCTACAGGTAGGCTGCAGCAGCCTCACACCAGAAAGACACTGCCAKGCCCTGGAGCTGCTCAGCTGCAGAAAGACTGCAGTGCCAGAGGGGTATCTATGAACTCTAAAAATATGAAACAAAAGAAGGAGWTTGAACAGGCTGGGATCTCTTTTTCATTTAAATTTTAACAACAACAACAACAAACAAAAAACCCAAGCATCAACTGTAAAAAGTGCCCTCAGTTAGACTTTGGGGACTAAGTTCATTGCAAAGTATCATAAACTTCCCTATCGCAGGGAACTTTTATGGCTTGCGGACAGCATGGCCATGAATGCAGAGATATCTGAGATACCTAAACATGACTTCATGTTCAGCTACTCCGGCTTCAGGTGCTGCTTTACTACAATTCAAGGTCCATCTCATGTGTGATTGTGGCTGTATGTTTGTGGATCTCTGTTGGCACTGTGTTTGCCTCATGGCAGCGAAGAGATCCACGTGCCTGCAGCGTGTGCCAGCCAGGCTGGCCAGCCCTGCAGACACCCCTCATTCAGCCCAGAGCAGATATCACCCCTCCTCTGTGCCACCCCACCAGTGGAACACGGCAGGGTGGGCTTTTAAGGCTGTGCATCCTCTTTCAGAGATAGAAACTCTGTTCCTGCTGCTCTACAAAAGTAGCTGGTTTCACTGTAACACAGTTCACCGTGCCTTTTCCAGGATGGGGGAAATCCCTAGGAATGACTCCAGTTTATYTGCATACAGGATGTATTTGGAAGCTTAATGGGCTCCTGGACTAACTGGTAGGTATATACCTCCTTTTTGACTAAAAAGTTTTAGTAACACATTTACTGAATTCTTTAAAATTTTATTATTATTCCAAAGTTGTGTCTAAATTATTAAACTGTTTTGAAATGTGACTGAAAGGAACTAAGAATCCAAATATTTCTTATAATTGGATATCTTCTAGAAGGGGTGAAGGATAATGCAAAATACCAGCATAGCTTTTTTTGCTGTGTTTTTTTTTTTTTTAACCCAAACTTTTGAGCTGAGGACAAATAAAAGAATTAGCACAGCCATAACAAGTATCACACAGACACAGCTCTGGTATCCTCATCTGCTTTCAATTCCTTTTTGCTAAACTGCTTCATTTCACTGTGTCCTATCAGACTGTTCCTCCTGCTGAGAAAATCRTAAGTTTGAAAAGGTGATAAAAGTAGATAACAATGATAACAAGTAAAGGGCAAAGCCTTTGTTCAGCTAGACTCTTTGTTGTACATTACTGTAACAAATTTATATGTTTTGCATCTGTGTCAACTGAAGGAAAAACAAAAAATATTACACAAATTGAAAAATCTGAAACTGCAGAAGTGATTTCTTCTAAAATGCTGAGCAAGCATAGTGTCAGGGTTATTTTAATTGGAAGTGTATGTGCCACTAGAGGTCCTTCATGGTTAGATTATATTTTCCTCCACAATGTTTTGGGAGGTTTTTTTTCTATTCTTTTATCCATGGTATATATGAGAATTATAATTTCTGAAGATATTTATTTTGTTTAATGTATTAAATACTTAGAAAAATTGGGTAATTTTATCATGATTAAGCCTTTTCTGCGAAGATACCAGAACAATTTTTCAGATAGCATTTCTTCAGTAAAAGCTCTTGTTTTATTATTATATAATAAATGTTATTTATTTTTATTTCAATAACTGCATGTTTTCAAATTTCCAATTTTTCATTGTMTTATACCATGTCTTCAACATAATCACTTTTCTCTTAGAAAAATAAAGGAAGGAAACAAATGTCAAACTAATGAGTGAGATGAGGATAAACAACTGGAACAATAAATCAAGATGTAAGGTAATTTTTCTCTGCTRTGTCACTATTTTCTTACTTCTCCTRGTTAGAAGTTGGTTTAAAATGTCTGAACACTGTTTGGAAGAACTGTGTAGCCTTGGGATTGACATTAAATTTATCACTACAGAACACAATGTAGTTTATTGGGAAACTAGTAACAAAGATTCATCGCTCATTAGTTGGAAGTTATTGGGAACTGAGGCAAAGAATACTTGCTGTTGCTGGGATGGTCATGAGCTGGAAAGGCCTGATAGCTGCACAAAGGGCAAATGGAATCACAGAATGCATCAGCTGAAATCAAGACAGAGATGTGTTACWCTGTACAAAGTCCTGGGGAACTTTTGATGAAAGGTACGGCATGTGCTGGTCACTCATAATTGAGGTAAATATGCAGAAAGATGGAAAAAAAAGTCTGTGGGACACCCTGAGTTCATTGCAAAGGCCCTGATAGCCAAAAATTCCTTACTATCCTGTATCTTATAAAAAAAAAATCTGCAGATGAAGGAAATCACTATTTTAAAATTAAAATATTCTTGTATTCTCTAAAATTCTCTTAAAAATTAATCTGAGAAACATCACAGTAAGATATTCAGTGGGAAAACACACCTTAGGTCTGCACTGCCATGTCCTGGGGTGCAGGGATGGTTCTGCTGTCTCTACCAAGAARGAAATGGGAAGAAAGATGTGTTTTCACAATGTAATGTCAAAGAAGGCATCTACTAAGCAAAAGCAATTGAATGAGGAGGGGTGAGAATTTCAACATGTGGTGAGGTTCATTTATGAGAAGACATCAAGAATGGAGTTTAGGTACTTGATTGTCACTGAAAATCACCAGAGACAACAGAAGTGGTAAGGCAGATGCATTTTGGGGGTAATCAGGAGGAGGTCACACAAGTCTGTAATTCTGACCTCACACCATCCTCACTTCCCACTCATCTGAAATGTTGACCCCCTGCTTGAAATTGTACCTAGACAAAAAAAAAAAAAAAAGTGGGGTTTTGTTGCAAATTTAGAGTTTCCAAGGCCCCAAATCTTTAACCTTCCAGCTCTGACACAACATCTATAATATTGAAAGAGCTAGTGGGRCAACTGGAGATTACAGCTTCAAACCATGAGCTCAGTCTCAGAAAGGCAGACATAATAAAGCCCAAGGACYATCAAAATTYAAGCCTATTCAGCACATGTTGAAGGCTTTTAATTTTTTATCAAAAWTCTCTGTCCCTGAAATAAAAGAAAATATTCTTCAACCTTCTGACAGATTTCTTTCTCTTAAAATAATTGTTTTCTCACAGTGGTTTCCTGGAATAGCATATAATACCTCTGATTCTGCATCTGCAGGATCCAGTAGGTCCYGTATATAACAGGCATCTTCTGCTCTCTGGACTATACAGAATAGTTTGGGATTTTATTCTTAAAAAAAAAATCACAAACAAAATAGTCCTTTTACTATGTTGACCCCATTTTTTAAATCAGAATGGCCTATGACACTGCATTCAGCCTTGCTGTTACAGGAAAATTAAAATCTGTGTAAATTTAATTGCAAAACTTGCCATTGATCTGAGATCTTGCCAAAGATCTGGGATCTTTCTTGACTAAGACTTTGTAGTATTCATTTTAGTTTACTTGCTTGTCTGTGATGGGATATTGTTAGAGTAATTGAGACTAAACTTAGAGCAGTGAAGGCCAGAATGCACAATTCCCTRCATGAGTGTGAGTGCCAGACTTTGCATTGTGTGGTGTATCTTTAAATCTTACCACTCACAGACTGGGGCTGAGAAGAGACTAACCTGGCCCTGACTAAAACAGGTTTAAGGGTAGGACATTTTGAACAGGTTTAAGGGTAGTATTTTACAGGCAGGTGAGACCCCTGTTTCCACTCCCAACTTAACAGAATAGTTGGGACAATCTTTCCATGATTGTTTTTATACCTTACTGGCACCAGCACTTTCCCTTCACACCCTGGCAAAAAAGGTGAAGGTAACATCATCTAAGGCAGCTTTGTGATGATCCACCACAAACAAAACATGGATTCCWGGCAGAAGAAATTCTTTAATTAAATCAACTAGTGTGATTTGAAAAGAGTTTAGCCAGACACACAGCAGTTCATCCAACTGGATCTGCAATCAATGTTGCATGAAGACAGGGGCCCTAGGATATATCAAAAGATGTTCATAGAACTGCAGAATAGCTTGAGTTGAAAGGGATCCCTGGAGGTTATCTAGCCCAAACCCCCAATTGAAGCAGGGTCATCTTGAGCAGGTTATTCAGGATCCTGGCCTGTTAAGCTTGAATATCTCCAAGGCTGAAAATATCACAATATTTTGTGTTCTTGTTCCAGTGCCTAAGTATCCTCACAATACAATAGAAAATCAATCAATCAATCAATCAATCAATCAATCAATCCTTTACCCTACTCAGAAATTCCCCTGTTGCAAATCACGATTGTCAGCCTTCTTCCTTGTGCTGTGTGCCATCAGGAAGGTGAAGACTGCAAAAAGATCCCCCTTTTCATCTCCAGCTTCCCTCAGCCTCACCTTGGCTATCATATGCTGCAGACCCCAGACCATCCCCATTGCTGGACACACCCGTAGTTGCCATTGCCATTCTTGTACTGGAGAGACCAAACCTGAACACAGCAATGAAGGTGATCATACAGAGTGATTTCAGCAGTTTTCATATTTATTGTCTCAGAAACATGGATTCTGCCAGGTCCCTTCTGATGACTTACATTCTCTTACTGATCTATTGATCCKTCATTATTTTTGTGTTCATATCTACATTGAAATAAGTGTTACTTATTCTCAGGATAGACTTTGTTCTTGAAATGAAAACATGCCTTCTGACATCTTAAATCATACTTGGAGGAAAAGCATTCTGTAGAAGCATGTCAGGTGTTACACAAGGAAAAGCAAAAATTGATTATCAACTTCAGTGTGGAACAAAGACCAAATTTTTTCTTCTTCCTTTTAGTTTTTGGCAATCCAACAAAGCACAAGTAAYACCAGATATTCAAATGGTGTAAAATAACACTATTCTACATATAAAAAGATACTGTAGAGAAGAGATACTATATAAATAATGCAGAGGTAAACAGTTTTCCTTCCTTTTTTCTAAAATTCCTACATATACAAAAGCCATTCATTGAAATTTCTAGCTTGAAGAAATTTTAGGTAAATATTAGGCTCATCTCTCATATCAATTCCTTCTCAGAAAAATAATTACCTTTTTTCAAGAACATTTTTTTCAGTATTAAGTATTTAAAGTTGGAGGGGGAGGGTTAAATATCTCTGTTCCTTTACCCATGCTGGAGTTTAGGAGTTTGTATTTTTATTCTGAACAGTTCCTAAACACYTTCTTTAAGCAAGGAGAGAGAGGCAAAGGTTTTGCAAAAGTAGAATAAAAACTAAAGAGGTTAGATGTCAACGAGACCTGTGGAGCTGCATTCCACTCTCTGTTTTAATCTTGGCAAGGCATTCCACTAATGAGTAAATGAAAGCTGCACCTTGAYTGTAGCATTACTTCAGTTGAACTTTCACCTTGTGGGAAGATGTTGGAAGACATTTTGAACCTACGATTTAATATACATTCCAAGGGAAATTGTTTAGTTGTTCTCAAAAATTAACACAAAATAAGCAATGTTAATAATGTGTTTGTTTGTTTGATTTAAATATGACTGTAAGAAAATATTGACCTTTGAAACAGTTGCAGAACTTACTTGCCAGGTTAGGAAAATATCAAGTATCCACTTAGCTTCATGTGTTGAAGTGCTTTCCTAAACATTTTTCACCAAGAAGTTGTAACCAGATCATTTTAGTCATTCCTTTCCTGYTATTATTTCATCATAGGACTCATATATTTTAGGACTAAGACTGGTCATAGAATTCTCTTTATCTGGTAGTCTTAATATATAAGCAACCTTAGTAGATTCAGTGTTATTTTGAAACWTAAGTTAATGAGAGGGGAATTATTCTTTTGAGGAGGAAGGTTTAAAAATATATGCACTTATCTGAATGCTTAGCTRTTTTATGATAAAGTGTGCTCTGTGTTTCAGGTTTTTATATCCCTTATAACAATGTAAGGTAGTAATAAGTTTGCAAATCATAGCATTGATCAGAATTTTATTTGGTCTTTTTCTTACAASTTTTTCTTACCTAGTCTTCAGTCCTAGAAGCTACAAGTTAGATCTTTCCACAGGAGATACACAGGCAAAGAGTGTGAGTCCAAGACTGAACAACAAAGGTGTACAGGGTATTATGATTGTTGCTTATTCATGCTGTTTGGGTATGTTAAATGAAATATCCTATGCCAGAGAATTGGCATTACATCTCTGAAAGAAGAAGAAGAATGGCTAGACTGATTCACAGGAATCACTTGCACGACTTTATTACTAAGTCACTATTTTATGAAAACTGTTCTTTTTGCTGTGTGCTCTGCTTCTTTCATTTACATTTCTTTTGTGTGGGATCTCTGTTTGGCACACACATTTTTCATGTCTCCCCCTCCCCAGCAACCCCTGATCCATCAAATACATCTTAGTCCACCACTACCTCTCAGCCCACTTATACCACAAACCCCCTTGTCAGCATTGCCCAGCCCTCCAAACCAGTGATATCAGCCATAACTTCAGCAGYCACATCAAATGTCTCAGGTTACAGTGACCACATCCAAGACACCTTCTGATTCTATAACCAGCATGTACAAATCAATGGTTGCTCAATTCTCTCAGCATGTTGAGGAGGGAACTCCTGTTATCGCCATTGCATTAACAGTGAGCTAAAGACTTTTTCAAGTAGCTCTGATTATTTTTGCATTATGAAAAGGCCATTGTGTTTCCTGGAGCTGTAAATAGTACAATATCTTAGACAAAGCACACTTAAGAAAAAAAAACTTCCTAAGCGTGTAGTCAAATATGCACTTACTTGTGTTTTGACCCAACTGTCACACCTATCCTGTTTCCTTACAAGTCAGTCACAACTTAACCAAAAGAAAGAACAAGGCATTCTGCTATTTGGAAATCACAAGCCAGATTTTTATTTGAGTTAGAGTGGAATAAATTCAGGGTGGCTGCCAAGACTGTACATATACATCTGAACTCCAGCTTTGATCTAGCCACGCKCTACTTTCCTTGAGTAGAAAAATAACCCAAATCAAAGGACTGGGTAGCTGACTGCCAGCTGGCTTTGGCTAACTGTAACTACTAGATGAAGGCAAAAAAACCCACCCAAATTGTCTTTACAACTGTTTGATATAATCTATTTGAATGAAATACAAAACCMTGAATGGTTATAAAGACTAATGAGGCTTAATAAATGTTGACCAAGGTAAGCAGATTTTATCTTCAGGTCTGGCTTGAAGAGAGCTGGTGATTGATCTGTAACACCTGTGTGTGTTTAGCACCTCCCAGAAAAAAAAAAAAAGCGACAGGCTGAACGTGTTTAACCTGTGCTCCTTCTCAAAAGCAGCTGGGTAATTGTCTTCTAGATTATTTGATAATCTTGTATGGACATCTGCTTGTACTAAATAACAYTCATTACAGTGTTTCTGTTGGGGCAGTGGACATAATAGTGTCATTTCCAAAGACATCACAGAGAGAGTAGGAAACACATCTTAATCATTGAGATTGGAATTTATTCCCAGTAAAAGTGTTTTTTATAAAAATGATCTATCTATAAACCTGTCCGTGGGTATGATCCTGGAAATCAGTGAGAATCTCCTCAGCACCAAGAGTTTTTTCCTTTGGCTTCAACAAAAAAAGCTTTGTCAAATCATTTGGGTTTTTTCCCATCTTAAAATGTCCTTGGTGCATAAGACACATCTCTGGCATAGCACATCATGGGCACAACATTCCATTACAACTTCTTGCCAAGTTTAATTACTGCTAATGCAGCCACATAAACCCAGTATGTTCCATAGAACACAATGGGCTAAAGACAATGTGTTTTAAGCCAAGGTGTAGATTTAGAAGGTAAAATAGAGAGTTTTTCAGTAATTTTGTGTTAAAATAATAGAACTGTAGGATGGTTGAGGTTGGAAAAGGCCTGTGAGATCATAGAGGACAAATGTTAACCTGACCACCACTGTGTTCACCACTAAACCACGTTGCCAAGTGCTACAGCCACATGTTTTTCAAACACTTTCACAGACGGCAATTGCATCACTTCCCTGGGCAGCCTGTTCCAATGCCTGACCACCCTTTCAAGGAAGAAATTCTCTGTAATATCCAGTATAAGCCTCCCTTGGTGCAACTTGAGACCATTTCCTCTTGCTCTGTCACGTATTACCTGGCAGGAAAGACTGATTCCCCTCCAGCTACAGCCTCCTTTCAGTTACAGAGAGTGACGAGGTCCTCCCTGAGCCTCCTTTTCTCCAGGCTGAACACCCCCAGCTTCCTCAGCTGCTCCTCACAGCCCTTGTGCCCCAGACCCTTCCCCAGCTCCGTTGCCCTTCTCTGGACACGCTCCAGCCCCTCAATGTCTTTCTTGCAGGGAGGGGCCCAGAACTGAGCACAGGATTTGAGGTGTGGCCTCAGCAGCGCCCAGCACAGGGGGACGGTCACTGCCCTGCTCCTGCTGCCACAGCACTGCTGAGCCAGGCCAGGATGCCATCGGCCGCCAGTGCCCCAGAAAACGCTTGTTTGTAAAGTCCCGGCTCAGCTCCATGCGGTGCWCCCAAATTTCCAGGCCGAGTYCCYCCGGCACATCCCGAGCYCCYCCGKCAMRKCCCGAGCCCCTCCGGMRCRKCYCGAGCYCCYCCGGCACRKCCCGAGCKCYCCCGGCACAWCCCGAGCYCCYCCGGMACRKCCCGAGCGCTCCCGCGCCTCCGCGGGCGGAGGGCTCCCCCTGGCGGTAGCGCGGCGCCTGCACGGGCCTCAGTGACAACAACCCAAAGGTCCCTCACGGCCTGCAAAAAATCCCCGTTCCTTCCRAGCAAGAAAGGCAATATGCACGGCAACGTCAGCGGTAATTAAGGCRTTCAAACCTTTTTTTGTCCTTAGCCCGTAATAATGGTAGACCGCGAGCTGCCCGGTCCCCTGAATTTAGGGACCACGCGTGTCACCAAACAATGACCTTCCGTTTGTGGRCTCTGGAATTGCAAGGGACCAGCTCTAGCGGTTGAATGCACAAAGTCTTTGTCGCCTTGYGAGACTGACACCAGAGGTCTGAAGGGGCTTGTAGATATTATGGCAGGACCCCTYTTGATCATCTACCAAAKGTCTTGGSAGTGTGGGGAGGTCCCTACTGGAGGGATGTYAGTCCCACCCACAAAAAAGTATCTGAGGGAAGACTCAGAGAACTACAGACCTGTTWGTCTAACCTCAGCTCCTGGAAAAAATATGGAGAATATTATACTGGATACTATTAAGAGGCATTTAAAGAAGAATTTATAGTCAAAATGGGCTTACAAAGTAAAATTCTTGTTTAAGTAAATTGGCATCCTTCTGTGATAGGGTCACCTCCCTAGTGGATGAAGGGAAGGAGTGGATGTAGTTTTCCTGGATTTTAGTACAGCACCCTTCTGGACAAGCTGCCCAGCTGTGGAATGAGTTGGTTCATGGTGTGCTGGGTGAAGAACTGGCTGAAAGGCAGAGCTCAAAGTCTTCTAGTGAATGGAGCTACATCTTGCTGGCCACAGGTCACCAAGACTCAATTCTAGAGTTCTGTTCAACATATTTGTTAACGATCTGGATGCAGGAGGTGAAGACACCATTAGCAAGTTTGCTGATAATAYCAAACTGGAAGATGCTGCTGACTGTCTCAGGGGACAGGAAGCCCTGCAGAGGGATCTAGATAGATTGGAGCACTGGGCTTACAGGTGATTATTACACTGTATTCCAGATTGGTGTAACCTTATCTTGAGTGCCATGTGCAGTTCTGGACTCCACAATTTAAGAAGGATGTGCAGGTCCTTGAATGAACTAGTCTTTTTTTGAGAAAAGGAGGYTCAATGGCAACTTCATCTCTCTCCACAGCTTCCTRAAGAGGGGAACTAGAAAGCRAGGTGCTGAGCTCTTCTCCCTGCTATCCAGTGGCAGGGTGTGTGGGAATGCATTCAAAGCTGTGCCAGAATGGGTTGAGACTGGATGTTAGGAAGCATTTCTTYACCAAAAGGGTGKTCAAATACTGGAGAAGTCTTCCTGGAGAGGTGGTGAGTGCTTCAAACCTGTGAGTGTTTAAGAGGCATTTGGATAATGCCCTTCATARCATGCTTTAACTTTTGGTCAACCGCAAAGTSGTCAGGCAGTTGGACTGGATGACCACTGTAGGTTTCTTCCAACAAAAATAGTTCTATTCTGTTTTATTCTATTCTAAAGYTCCTATAACAATTACTGGGGAAATGGGGAAAGGCAAGTGCTTTTCTATTAAAAAGCTCTCTCTGCAATTCTGRGTAAATATTAACTATTGCTTTGGTAATGTTTGATTTTTAAAGAGTAAAGAGCAATTTCCTCTGTATATATAWATCACACTTATTCACCACACCAGACCACAGCATATGTTTTGAGGAAGAAAAAGTGGTTTCATTGATTGCTTATCCAGGAAAATCTTAAACRTTCATTGTCATACTCTAAATGGTAAGATGTGAGTTCTGCCAAATCAATAATAGACTCAGAKGGCACACATGGAAACAATACAGATACACAGATGTTATACCATTGTTTTATGGCATAGGTATGTTTTAGGAGCTRGGAGGATGTTGAACATACTCCAGAGATTTTTCTTTAATTTCTCAGGTTAGTTAAATTTCCAAATTCTGTCTCTGCACTTCCACACTGTAAAAATTTGTGAACTGAAGCTTCAGCACTTTTCTGCTGCAAGTCATTCACAGTGACTTTTGTTGTTGGATTAAATGGCTGTTGCACGTGCAATACAGACAAATACTCATCTGAATAGAGGCTTGGGTGCATCCACTTCTAGCATTAGTGTGGTGTACTTTGTGCAGAACCACTTATCTGTAAGTGCTGCAGCTTCTTTCTGTGTTGTGAGAGAAAYCTCTTG
Source organism: Alauda arvensis (assembly GCA_902810485.1). Classification (NCBI taxonomy): domain Eukaryota; kingdom Metazoa; phylum Chordata; class Aves; order Passeriformes; family Alaudidae; genus Alauda; species Alauda arvensis. Next base: position 2,658,573 of record CADDXX010000001.1, read on the forward strand.
GCCTGAGGATTGCTGAAGCTACCTCAAGGTAGTCCAGCAGAGACAAGRCTGCCACAGCTCCCTGTTGCCAGATGCAGTAAGTACTGGGGTGGGCTATTGCTTGTATGCCCMATAGTCCCACAGAGTGAGTGTGAATATATATATACAGCTAAACACACAACCAGAGACACAAACATCCTGATCCTGCCTCCTCTTTGGCAGTTTATGGGGGTTTTTTATTATTATTTTGAAATAATTTTTTAAATTACAGTCACGGAATGAGTACAATTCAGGCCCTCTGTTGAGTAACTGACCCTGCACCCTCAGCTTTCCAGTTTACCTTGCATGACCCCTCACAAACCAACACCTACATATGTGAACTATGGATTTCCCCAGTAACTGTCCCTGGCTCCTCCTGTGTCCCCCTGACTCACACTCRGAGACATAAACCTGCAGCTGGGTCTCAGGTTGAACACTGACCTCATAGCCTCTCCAGTGGTTGGTTTGGACCTCTTGGTCCCTCCAGGAGCCAACTGTCAGACCACTCTGGTCTCCCTGGTATTCAGCCTAGATCYATGGCTTCTCCATTTTACAGCTTCMAAGCCTCTTGTCCTTCTCACCAACTAATCCAACTTGACCTTTGCAGGTGTGCACACTGATATACATCCCTTCACAGCACACAGTCCTTCAAAAAGCAGCATCCCCTTCTGATACAAATTTATTTCATCCACACTTAGTATTAGGGCTTCCTTCCCCAGGGTCATTTTTCAATCCCCTCTAGTCACCCCAGTACCCTTCCAAGTCCTTATTTATAGGATTGGTTAGACAGTACCTCATGGATGATTACACCACTTGTTTTCTGATTTGTTGTTGCTTTCCAGTTCTTGCTTTAGTTACTTCTGGATGTTTTTCCATTTCCTGATGATCATTGGCATAGATTGGCTATCTGTGTCCTTGAGCACACCAAAGCCAACCCCCACCAGGAATGRAGCCCAGGCAAAGGCCCCAGACATTGCTATCCTTCAGCACAAGCCTGCTGACCAGTGACCTATTTACATAGGTCCAGCTTCTTTTGTCTTCTTTCTTCTCTACTTTTTCATACTTATTCCTCCCAGGTCCAATTTGATCTTTCCATCCCCTGTCTTTGATCCTTCCCCTAAACATCCCATAGTAAGTCTYGTACAACCCCAAAATGTTCCTTCCGACTTCCTGTGGCGAGTCCTRTGGTCCTGTAGGCAGTAATTCTCTCTGAGTCTGTAAAGGCTTTGATGGGGAGTGTCTTCAATTGACTCAGCTGGAGGTGCCACTCCCAACCCACRGGGCTGGTGGCTCCCCTGTTCCAGCCCTTGGAACAATCCTGCCAGGAGCTCATTCAGCTCTGGTGTGGTTACTGRGGTTCCCCTGCCTGTCATTGTGTCTCTGCTCCCTTGTGTTCATGGGAATGAGCCCTCAGTCACAAAGCCTAATCTTTACCTASTCCATAAATGCTGTACTCATTTAGGTTCACTTCTTGAAGTTCTTKGGGGTAAAAAGTCCCTGAATAACTCTGTGACAGTAGTCTTTTAAGTCTAACCCCTTCTGATGATTGTCCTAACTGAAAATTTTGTCCACTAATTTCTGCTAATTCCCTTCTACAAAYTTCTTCTTTGTTCTAAATATCCGCATGTGATGCATGCTTTTTGAGCAGAGACACAGTCTCKTAAGTTTTTAAGAAATTTTATTCACTTTTAAAATGCTTTAAATTCCCATAGACAGAGGGAAGCCTTCCTGTTCTAAAGGCACTCAGTCTACTTCCAGAGTAAACAAGGTGGGGCTTCAACTGGAAGCAYAGGGAATGGTGTTCTGGGAGAAAGACCATGGGGCCTACTTCCAGCTGGAAAACCTAAGAGAARCCTTTACACCAGAARYAGGAGTGCAGGGCAGCTGTCACTGTTTTTTGAATAAAAAGCTGTCTCTGATCTACACCGTGCATGCCATGGTCACAAGGAGATGAGGTGTGACACACAGTTTGCCTGAGCAGTTGGGTAAGTGGGTAATGATGATTCCTGATCTGCAAATACATCCCACACARATCAGAGCTTCAGCCCCACCAGTCCTGTACTGGTAATCCCAGAGGAGCAGGTCACTCATTCTGACCCGTCTGTGCTGGTCTATGGGTGACAATTTAGCTTCCAGGCAYTGCAGTTCTCATGCTTCAGCTCCTACATGCTATCAGTTATGGTGTTGCTCCCAAAGGACTATCACTTCAASAATTTAATACCTTTCATATTAAATCACTGATATAAGGTGGCAATGACTCTGCTAATCACACGGCCTGAGGCCAAGCATCTTTGACTTCCTCCATCCCAGAGGCAAATTAATCATTCCCACCAGAGTTTCTGTAACCCTCCAGCCCTCCATCCAAGTAATGCACAAGAAACCTTACCTGTGCTACCAGCTCAAACTTGGCAGATGTTATCACAGCTCATTTGTCTGAACAATTCTTCCAGACAGGCTAAACTGAGCAGAACTTACCATACAGGGAAGTTCTTTGTTTAATATTTGCCAGCAGTGCAGGGAGACTCGTTAGCCTGTCCTGAATTATCTCAGCAATTACATTTATGAAGACAATTAAAATAATGCACCTTTTAAGAAATTGTCAGAGATTGCATCTGACCAAAAGTGGGACTCTGTGAAAAACAGATGACCATGATTTGTAGGATTCCTTCAGAAATGCAGTGCTAACAGAAGAAAGTACTTCTTTGATCCAAGGGGTCCATGACACAAATCTCAGACAAAGAACATTCTTTGTCAGTGGAACTTTATATTGATTCACACACCAGCATTTYCCGAACAGAAAGGAAATATCRGAGACAGACTTTATCAGAGCAAAAGATGCATGGAATCCTAGAAGGAACCATTCCAAGTGACAAATGGAAGAGTGAGGCACGAGAACAAATAATTCACTTGTTTAGTGTCATAGATTAAATTTCCATTTGGGGTTTGAGTCTTAATCTCACCTAAAGGCAATCTACTCCTGCCTAAAGACAGGTTCTCGGGGCAGTTGAGGCATTATCTCTGAAATGTCAATGAGCATGAATTCACTTTAGTATTTTAGTGGAGCCTGACACTTTACTGAGTTAGATGTTCTTCTGTAACTGTGGCTAAGATGCCATCTTAGATGTCTAAAATGRCAAGATTTTCAGAGCTAGATACCTTCTATTGCTCCTGGAATACACAGATGTTTGGCAGGGAAATACACTTCTTGTAGTACCTCTTAGCTAGGCACAGCAAAGATCAAGTMTAACATAACATTCCTAACATTTTGAGGGAGGAGATAGTTGGCCAAGAGGAGTGAGACAATGATGGCCTTATAGTTCAGGTACACACTGTTAACCAGTGTGGAACACAGAGGGTTTAAGAGTTGATGAGATATGAGAAAAAGTATTAAAATATCTAATGGTTATAAAGCATTTGTTGAGTAAATACCTAGTCCTTGGTCTTTAATACTCTGTTAAGTTAGGATTTTTTTTTCTCCAGGCTTGCCTTTGAAATTATGTTGTAGTTACTTCTGGAAGATCAGGTCTGAACAGTTCTTGTCCCAGATGGGTGTTCCTCTTCTTCMCTGAAACTGCCTCTGTGATTTCATTCAGCTGTGGAGTAGTTTCACTTGCATCATCTCCACAGACCCATTTTAATGCCTCACAAAATGGACCTGTATGTAGATATTTTTTATTTAGATATTTATTGATTTTTCCATAAGTCCATTCATGGATTCTGATCACTCAGTTGGGCAAGTTGTTTTTTTCCTGAGGTTTGTATGATGTTTTTCTATGCACATGTTTATCTCAACAACATAAGGAACACCCTCATCAAACAAGAACATCTTCTAAGAGGCTGTCATTTAAGARATGTCCTTCCCACCATCATGTGAAACCTAGCTGGCTTGATGGCAGGTTAGAGGAAGGAAAGTCACTGCTCATTAGTTGGGAGTATCCCACCTCCAGTACTACTCTATCAAAAGAAAAGAGCTTGCAGCAAAAAAATCAATAGTTTGCATCTATTGAAACTTGCTCTGTGAAAWAATGAACTGGTGTATCAACCTMCAGAATAATAGCCTAGGCAATTAAWATTGGATGGCATCTTGCTTCCAGACTGGTCCCTCAGTTCTCTTAGGTCCTTGGGTGGCAGCAGAAGGCATAGTTTCTCAGTCACAGGCTATCTGGGGTTAAAAATCAATTGCTTTCATCTGTGTTTATCTAAATGTCTATGTAAGCACATGAGCACGTTCTTCAGGAGCACTGTGATCTATGTAGTCACYTACCCAGTTACCAGGGTTGGAAAAAAATCCATGCTGGGTGAAAAATGTAACAAGAAATGAGGAATTTATACATAGAAACATCTTGGATTTGTAGCTCAGTGCAGTCATAAGGGTTATAATGGAGAAGATTTGGAAGTTTGGGATTGTTTGGCTCTTTTATTATTTCCCAGAATTTAGGTTTGATTCACCCTCCCTGGGAAGAGCAGATTGAAGCTGCCACTGCACAAGTGGTACAAACTGTCTGAAGGAAATTCAGGCTTGTGTTGCTGCTTTAACCACTCTGATCTAACCATCCCAGCTCCTCAAAACAGCAGTTTGTGATTGCTTCTTCTGACTGCTGCTCTSAGATCTTTGTGAGAACTGCTTGCTGTYAGGGCCTCTGTACTCACGGGTAAATGAACAAAAACTAAATGACCTGGACATAAAATTCATCCACCATGTTCACTTCAAAACAGACAGTACAAATGCAGGTTCTYTASRTAGCATTTATCATATGACACTCAAAAGATYACAAATGAAGATAAAAGTTTTTACTTTAGATATGTACATACCACAGCCTTTCTACAATGACAAGCTYAGCTAGACRGACCAGAMTGTGGAAGCCTGATAATATTTGGARACATATTCAGCTCAGTTGTAAGTGCCCTAGGCAAATTGACTTTGCTCACCTGTTAGGAATGAAATGAGCTGTGTAACTCATTAGTGTTGGGTTCTTCTAGCCCAGATGTGCAAAGCACAGCAATCTGCTGTGCATCTGATCTGGATATTATACAGTGAACAAAATCCAGCTGAAATTTTTCACATTTGGCAACTATCAGAGCTACTGATACCATGTACCTTGACCCTCTGTTTCACATGTGAATACTTCTTGTACAGAAGTGGCACTTTTTTCAGAACACTTAGGAACGATTCCCAGGAATCACCTGCAATCATGTCCCATGAAGAACTGCGAGAAATTTACTGATCTCAGCCTTGTGAGGGTTCATTTATCATTATCATTTTCATTATTAACACAGTTTCMTTTTAATTGCTACTTAAAGGGGCAACTAGTAAAGTACAAGCTATGTTCAGTTTGTTTTAACAAGAGCTGGTGAAAGTACAACGGAGAAATGTACAGGAGTCAGAAGGGAACACACTCAGAGATACATGCAGACACAGRATCACTGTGTCCCAGGGACTGACTGGACAGCCTGCAAGGTCCCTGGAGAGAAGAGATTCTTAGAGCTGGTGGCRTCTTGCAGCTTCAGCTCAGCAGGCACAGCAAGATAAATCCCTCTGGCAGCTCCTGGCTGTGCCTTTTACAGCTTCTGGACTGCCAGGCCACATCTTTGCTGGAAGGCTCTGGGRTCATCTGGATCTGTTCCCCAGGGTCAGTCATCCATTCATATCGCAGACAAACTCATTTTGGGGCTGGGAGACATCACCTCCCAAGCAGTGCATGCAACCCATCTTTCGACTTCCCCCTGCCCTTGGYCTCACTCACTCTGTGGAGCTGCAAGATCTACCCAAGCTTCTGAGGAAAATATATCTGTCTCACGGTGGTGACCAAGTAACACATCACAGCAACAATACCAGACTCAGGCAATGAGAAGACTTGTCACAGCAAATTATCCCAAAGACTTAYAGAAGAAATGTGGTTTCAGATATGGCTCTAACCAGCCACAGGTACTCAGGGGTGTAGCTGCATTTGTGCCCAACATGGACAGAGGAAAACAGACTGTGTAAAAAAAAAAAAAAACAAAAACAACTCACCCATCTCCTCTCCCTGAATAGGCACTTTTCTCTGTCAAAGTGCCTATTCATACCAGTATCCACTTGCTGCTGACCTTCTGCCAGCAACAACCTACTTCCCAGCTGTCCCAGCCTACTCAGCTGGSTTTTCAGGCTCACTGCCCATGGCTCCCTCACCCCAGCCCAAACTACAGAAGAAGCTGATGCAATTCTGTTTACCAGAAGTCAAACGATTTCCTCTTTTTTTTTGGCTCTAATGCCCTTACCAGCCATCTGAGGACTGTTAGTGTTTGTGTTTATGTGTTTATCCCATGTGGTTCTGAGACTTAAAAGAAATCTGAGGAATCTATTGCTCAGCAGATTTATCATAACATGATAGTCAGCTGAAGATCCCAGGAGGGCAAGGGAATTTCTCTGATGCAGGAATCTCTTCTGACACAATTCTTCTATTCTTTTGGGTAAAGGCACTTTCACCAAGGCCAAATACATGCAGTTTGTTCCACTGGGAAATGAAGAGTGTAAGTCCCTGTCATTTCCAGTATTATGTCCTTTCTCTTGGCAGTTTGTATGGTTCTCTCTGGGGATATCTAGATTGCTAAGTCTCCTTTTCCTTTTTTGCCACTTTCCCAGCACATCATTACAATCTGGCCCTTGTTCCTCTCTATCTGTTGGTCTGCCCAGCTCCCACCCCACTGGACACCTTCCTTTCCAGGTCCGTGCCCCCTTTTCACCCACTGATCTGGTTCCTCCACACCTCCCCGACTATTTCCTTTCTGCTCACAATTTCCTTGCAAAAGTCATGCTTTAACAGTCTCTCTCCCACGATTTTCTGTGCCCCACTATCCCCCATCTCCCGGCCCAACCCTACACGCTTTGCCCGTGGGGGGATCTGGACGCTGGGCACGGGCTGTGGCCCCAAGTCAGCGTTCCCTCGGCGCTCGGTGCGGCGGAGGAGGGCCCGTCTGGCCGCGCACATGACGGCACGGCGGGAGGGCGGCCCCGGCGGGCGGCTCGGCCGCGCCACCGCCC